>JAQGBT010000687.1:0-44615 GCA_034698585.1 Disparrhopalites patrizii | reverse complement strand
CGGGAACAGAAATTTTGCTGTTATAACGAGATTTTTGGCTAATGCTGTTATAGGAAACACATTTAACATGCTTTTATGTACCAGCGGCTCAAATTTCCTGACGTTATAATGATTTTTTTGACATTATGCTGCTATATAGAGAGTTGGTTGAAAGAGATTCCACTGTATGCTATTCAGGGGCAATAAGTATGTTGGAGGGGCTTACGTCGTCAGTTTTGTGTGTAAGGAAAAATCCGTTAGCCAGTTTTTGAATTAGCGAGTTCGTGGCTTATGGAATATGCTACTTAATTGCTAATCATGTATGTATAAAGAAATGATTTTGGATGCGAGAGTAGTTACGATAATCTAAAAATTATATATACAATTATTTCCTTAATTAATTAAATAATTATTTTTTTAATTAATTAATAAATTATTAATTTTAATTAATAAATTTTAATTGAATTTAAATTTGTATTTTTTGTATTAAATTTTAATTAAAAAATAAGTTTTTAATAATAATTAATTAATAATTTCTTTAATTAATAATTTCTTTAATCTATTAATTCAGATTTGTGGGAATAAAGAAAAGAATGGGAAAGTCCTTCTCTTTTGGCCGACGACCGTTGTTCATGAAATAGACTCATCTAGTCCCTTGTACACGCTTTCACCTTCCGACCTCACCGTCCACAACAATTTATTCGAGATTCTCGTCGTCATAGAAGGCATCGTGGAGTCCACCGGCCTAACACTCCAAGCTCGATCGTCCTATTTACCTTCGGAGATCCTTTGGGGCCACCGCTTTGAAGAACTTCAGTCCACAAGATCCGTAGCAGTTGGGGAACGACGGATAGATTATTCTCTCTTCCATCAGACGTTTCCCGTTACTACCACCACGTTGAGTGCCGCGGAAATGGACTTGACCGTCAGGATTTGACAAACAAATTGTTTCCATACAGACCCGTTGTATAAGTCAGGTGACAGCACATTCCATTATTCACATGTAATTGTGTAAGGTATATACAAAAAATTTGATTGCGTACACGTTTTGGTGTTATAGAAACAAAATAGAAATAATAAATTAATTTAATAATTTTACTGTACTGTAAGGCTTTATTTATACTGTCTAATCTTGGCCGAGGCCTTGAAACCATTTTTAAGATTTGTTTGTGGTTTTCTCGTATCATTTCACTTAATTTAATAAAGTGCAACCTTGCAATCATACAAGCTCAGGGAAATTTTTGTATAACCTTGCCTTTTTTTTTGTCATAGCGGGCGGTGTGAGCGGGCGGTGGGTTGTGTGAGCGGGTGGTTTGAAAAGTCCTTGTCATGCATGTGATAAAAATATAAAATAGTCTGAACACTGAATCTTGTCTATTCCAGTAAATTTTGCCGTATTAGATTGTATGCGTCTAACATGTTACGTGTTTCAATCGATTCCACTATAGCGTGCATATTTTATTCACTATTTAATAATCTAACGCATCGACGTAAGGACGACCACATTCATGACAGGCGATAGAAATATTGCAGTAAGGCCCTTGAACTTTGCTGGCTGGGCAATGTCTCCATGTAATCTTATATTTATATAAATAATAACAGTGTATTAATACAATTGAGATTCTTTGACGATCATCAGTACAGTGGAGTCTCTCTGTAACAACACTGAAGGGAAGGGAAAAATGTTGTTATTGAAAAATGTCGTTATATATAGAAAAATAAAATATGTACGTTACATGTACGAAGGGAAGAAAAAATAATGTTATTAGAAAATAATGTTATAAAGAGACTTGCTATAGAGAGACTCCATGTACATGGTACATGAATTTCGGACGTCTCCGATAACACAACAGACACGTGAGGACGATTGCGGGGACTCACGCTCATTACAGTTCCCTTTTCCCCCATAGCGTAAATGCGCTCTCTATAGCAATATTTCTATAACAGTATCTTCCCTGTAACAACAATGTCCCGTCAGTCCTTCGCAATGCAACGGACGTATTTCTAGTTCTCTATACAGTGGGGTCTCTCCATAAAAACATTTTCCCTATAACAAGATTTGTCATTCCACCGTATTTACAGATTCTGAATTTGTTTGGTATAACAATGTCTTTATGTCAACATTTCTCTGTAACAATATATTTTCCCTGCCCTGCACAGTAGAATATACACATGTTACACGTTCGCTATAATAGACAATAATAATTTTTCGAGTGGGAAAAATGGTAAAAAACTAAGCACAAACTGCATTCTAATGATCAAGCTTCAAATGGAATTCTGTATATTATATGCTTTAGAATGATTTGCCAACTGAATTATTCATGTTCTGTGTATGTATCAAGATTTCTCTATATACGCATTATTCAACATTGCTTTTAATGCTGTTAAATACTGTCGAATCTCTCCATAATGGACTCCCTTATAACGATTTTCTCACATAATGTAATATAATATAAACTAATGGTGGCAGAAAAAACCACCCCAAAAACTTTCTTCAATTGTTAACGTACTTTCTGGTCTCTATATATAAAGGTTTTTCAATATAGAGAGGAACATTTGCTTATTTATGGAGAACCGTTATAAAGAGAATCGACTGTGGACTCCAATAGAGAAAAACCGTTATAGAAAACAGACATTTCTATGTCAACAATCGGGGAAAGTCCTGGAGGGAAACATTTTTTGACGCTGTGATAGAGTGAGAACTGTTATAAGGGAAGCCGTTATAACGAGAGTCGACTGTACATATTAAAAAACATATTTCCTTGTTTTATTCTCACAGCACCGCAGTTTAGCCTTTATTGAGTTATTCTATATTTGACAAAATTTTCTCACGTTCGATTAAATATTATTATAAATTCAAATTAAATATATGTATTTAAATATTTAAAATGCATATAAATACAGTGGAGTCTCTATAAAACAACTCTGAAGGGAGGAACGAAAAATATTGTTACAGGGAAATGTTGTTACACAGGACATTAAATATGCACCTTGCATGTACGAAGGGCCGGCAAAATAATGTTGTTACAGAGAAATGTTGTTATAGAGACACTTGTTATAGGGAGACTCCACTGTATGTTAATAAACTAACCTAAATATGTTAATAAACAATAGCAATTAGTTTCCCCCCTCGGCGTCTGATTTTGTCTCACAGTATCTTCACATTCCTCCTTTGCAGTATTCCAAAGAGAAAATCAGAGTGGCAACCACAAATCCAGACAGTCCCAGAGCAAAAGCCACCGTAAAAACGCTCATGTCCAACGCCCTTACATCCGTCACATCCCTCGCCTTCATTAACTCTATCAACTTCCTATAAATTTCCGACTTATTCCTCCATTTCAAGAGCCAGCTCCGCCCCTGCCGCTGGATGATGTCCGTGGCATCCTCAAGCCATCGTTGATGCATGCCCAAATCCCGTAACCATCCAAGGACCTTGTTGAAGAAGGCCATGTGCTTCCCCCTTTTGGAAAAGCCCAGAGGCAGCGGGGCATTGAACAAAGGCGAAGATCGTACGACAGGCAGCCCCATTCCGGCGTTCAGGCTAAAATTTTTGAGGAATAGACCCGTTCCACCGATTGCCCAGGTAACGCACACTGCCTTGCTACTGAAGGCAGCGGATAGGGCACATTTTGTAAAATTGCTGAAGCGTTGAATCTTTGCAGCCATTTTTTGATAATGAGGGTCCGTGGTCTTCTCGAAGAATTCATTGATGCGGTCATGCGGTATATTCGTGAGGCCAACGGCATACTCCGGTTGGTGGGAAAGCTCCCGAAAGTCCCGGGGATATTGCTCTTCCGACGGGAACGTGAGGAAGGATAAAAGGTCGCAGGTGTAGTAGATGTTTATGATTTGAGAAAAGAACAAAACGGAAATTAGTAGGATTGTCCGGCGCTTCGGGCCTGAACTGGGCGATCGTTGGAGCAACATACAATAAATATAATTTATCACAACGTACATGCATTTTCTCAAAGCATTTTCAAGTAGAGCTAAAATTATGGCAGATATCATTAACGCTATCGCTAGTAGTAGCCACACGTGCCAGTGAAAAATATCCAGGATGGCTGTGGCATTAATCCGGCCAACAAACGGCAGTTTGGAATAAAAGACGACGTCGGAGAAAACGACTGGGACGGAAAAGAAGCCGTTTTTCCCCTTTTTTAGACTTGGCGCATAAGTAATTACAAATTCCACATCGCCGGCAATAAATCTCTCCATAAAACCGGGCCAATTCCCGTTTTTATCGGGGAAAAACCCTTTGAAATTTAAATCTTTGTGAATGGTAACGTTAAATTTTTGGCCAATGGCGTCGCACAGGAATATTGCCCAGCCACCAACTATTTTCCGGGCCTCATCGCGTACCACAAAAGGCTCAAACGGCAGAATGCCCACGTTGACCACACTTCCGGGAGAAATTTTATAGTTGACAATCTCTTGCACGGCGAACGTTTCGCCGTTTGTCATGAATGAAACAAATTTTAAAAATTCAAGGCCCGTTTCATCTTTGGCTTTCGTTCGTAATGAATTTTCAGGGTTAATTAATACCCATTGAATCCATTCGTTGGTTATTCCGGAGGATTGCACCAGAGGAAAAATTTGTTGAGCGGTACCAGCTGCCTGCTTGGTGGCGACGATTACCGATAACGTGGGGAATAGGAAGTGAGAGTAAAATTTATTCCTTGCCAACGTCGTATTCCGCCCAACTTGTGTCAGTAGAATTTGAGATTTTTCCACCAAAGAAGTTATCTTAATATCAATATCGGATGTTGGTCCTTCAAAGACAATGATATGCAGCCAAATGTTGGAGAATTCCTGAATGTGTGTTACTTGCAAGGGGTTAAAAGCTATGGCGTTTAAAGAAGAGATGCGAATGAATATTACCAAAAGTATCCATAAACTTGTCCAAGCCATTTGTGAAGCGCCCGGATTACAGAAATACTGATTAAAATCCATTCACTGGAGTAAAAAAAGTTACTTGTAACGGAAAACGAATAATATGCCCTCCATAATGGTACGATTAATTTTGCGTTGTCAAAGCTGTCACTTCCGACCAGTGCTGGAGCTATATTTGGCATGGTTTCCACATGCATGTTTTATGTACGCAATTTGCAATTCGCCTGTCCGTCCAAATTTGTGGCAAACTGATATATTATTTACGTACAATGGGAAAAATGTTGATAAAACATTAGACAAGTTTCAATGCGAGTACAATATGTACTTACATACATTGCTGCTTCTTCCATGTGTAATGTATTTACATACTTTCTACTCTGAATTAGAGAGATTATTATATGTATATACCGTATGCGCGCTGAAAAACGCAACCGACTCACTCGCTTATACCTTGTCTATAGCCAGGCGTAGACACACGGGAACTAGCTCGTTGGAATGCTAAGAAGTCAAGCTTTCAGAATTGGTAAGTATTTTTATTCAAACCATTTCCGTTTAAAAACTTTGTGAAACGTGTGAGAAAAATCACATGTTAAACATATGAGGGTTAACAAATCAAAAAAATATTGTTAATTATTAGAAATATTTAAATAAATATATTCATTATAAATATTATAATAAATATTCGACTATGGGAAAATACCCGCAAGTAGATTTTTGCATATTAACATACGAATACACCGTCCGGCACAAGGCACAACGTGTGGAGAAATGTGCCAAGGAAATTTTCGCAAATAATCTCCTGGCGCGGAAACTCCCAAAAGGACGACGCTAATTATTTACACGGGAAATTTTTTAACTATTAACTTTGTAAGTTAGGCAATACCTTACGAAAAGAGCAGAGGATCTGAATAATAAACATATTTTACAAGTATTTACACTCATGTTTTGTTATTCTAATTAAAACATTAATTATATTTGAGTAAAACCTCCGGATGGAATTTCAGTTTTGCGCCTCGTAAAAAGTTTGAACAAAATAATCAGTGAAAGACAGGAAAATGAGAAATGTTTACTTATATTCCAAATATATCGGAAAAATTAACGTCATACTGGGAAAAATTCTGGAATGTAGTGCAATTTCGATAATGGCATGTTTTGATTTGTTAACTCCCATAGTCCCATATGTTACCTTGTGATTTTTCTCGCACGTATTACATGCCATAGTTTTTAAACGGAAAAGGTTTGGATAAAAATACTTACTAATTCTGAAAGCTTGACTTCTTGGCATTCCAACGAGCTAGTTCTCGTATATCTACGCCTGGCTTTAGAGAAATTATAAGAGGTAGAGTCGGTTGCATTTTTCGGTGCGCATACGGTATAATAATAATATAGATAATAATAATGTATATAGATATGCATTTACAGTTCAAATACGTGCATAAATCAAAGGTTAAAGTCGGAAACTCGGCAATAGTAACTAAAATAGCTTTTTGCTGTTGTTTTTGTTTGTTATACATTCTACTCTAGTAAAAAGAATAAGAGCAAAGATTCTGTCGCTCCTTGACGAGAAAACATTTGAAGTGGATAATTTCAGGCATTATTTGAGGGCCGAAACCGTTACAGTCAAGTCTCCTTATAACAACATTGTTTTTCTAGCCCCTTGTACACATGTAAGGTGTTTATTTTATGCTACATAACATATATATAACTATAGTATATATATAGCAAACTTTCCCTGTAACAGTAGTTTTTGTCCTTCCCTTATGAGCTGTTATATAGAGACTCCACTGTATAAAGAGGTCCATTTAAAAATAATTCCAGTTAGGTAGAGTCAATACATATTGAGACCAACGTGCACTCCTGTTAATAGCTCAGCTGCCCAGCACAGCTGATTTTACCCGAATATTGTGATTTATTTAATAAAGCTAATTTCAATTTAGATACATATACAGTTGACTCTTTCTATAACAGTCCCCTGTATACAGTACTCTCGTTATAACAGTAGCAAAAAATACTCCACTCAAAAACTTTCTCCATTTGCTAACATCGAAAAGTCTGTTCTCTATATAACAGGTTTTCGACATAACAAGCGAAATTTGATGCTTTATAGGGTGCTGTTGTAGCGAGAGTCGACTGTATACGGTCGACTCGAAAAATGTTATAGAGAACAAGGTATGACATCCGAATCGGTATTCGAATTCAAATTCGAATTATAGTCATATTTTTCAGTATTTTAATTGGAATTAGTAATATTTTTGTCAGAAAAATATTTTAATTGGAATTTATAATTACAAATATATCTGAAATTCAAATTCGTATTCAAAAATTGACATTTGGATTCCAATACTTTATTGATATTCGAAAATTCCTTCTTTATGTGTCTAATTCCCGCCTTTGGACAAGTTTTTTTTCAAAATCAAGGTATTGTAACAATAATTTTTTCAATTGGCAGTAATAAAACTATTTTGTCCGTAAAAGCATCAACTTTGTGAAAAATAAGAGTTGAGGAGTCAACTTATAATTTTGTGTATTGATTTTGGTTTTATTTTTAGCTAAAAATTATGCCAGATTGCATTATACAAATAAATTTTGAAAATATTCGAAAAGTATTTGAATACGTATTCATATGTCTGAGTATTTGAATAAAATCGTATTGGAATTAGAATTCATTTTTTAGATATCTGAAATTTAAATTTGTATTCATAATTAGGAAAAATACATATTTTAATTCGAATTTTAATCCATATTTCTTCGGATGTCATTCCTTGATAGAGAACACATTTCTATGTTAACAATTGGAGAAAGTTTTTGAGGGGAGCATTTTTTGCTGCTGCTATAGCGAGAGTACTGTTATAAAGGGGACTGTTATAGAGAGAATCGACTGTAGTCACTATAGTCAACCTATATGAATTAATTTTTTCCAATTGTACAAATACAAATTAATTGTCATTGCTAAAATTCGGATTCTCTACGCACGTTTGGTTCGAAAATTTAGTTGGACGCAATTTCGTTGACAAAATGAAAGGTGCGTTTGGACGGAAAATTGGTTAAAAGGAACGTTCCAGCGCGGTTGTTCGTCCAAGGCCAAAGGGCATCTATTTGATTTGTAATGGACTTGATTACTTTATGCACAGAGGCAGAATGGAGATGATCACTTCCTGAATTAGCGCTCCGTGAACATGGTTACATATGATTCTCCATCGACCTCACGGTGAATATGTTATAGCTATAAAATTGCATCCTTGGCATTTCTCTGGTACGCCTTGCTCATATTTATAAAATCGAGTCCCCTTATAAAAGCCTCCGGATCCGAGGCTCTCGACAGTAAACACCGCATCCCAATTTTCTTGGTCCATCACAATTCCCATCAGCTCCTCGAAGCAATCCTGAAATGCCACTTTCCAGGTCTTGACGTTAGGAAAAATTTTGAGGAACGACTCAACCGCACGTACCATTTCTGGCTTCTCCATCCCGCTAATTCTAGCCACGTGAAATATTTCTAGGCCCGCAAATATTTGCAGATTTTCGTTGGGGACAATTGCGAACAAAAACTTTTTAACTCTCAGTTCCTTAAGTGCTGGTGTTTTCCTCAGCCACGTCTGCCCGAGTTGGAAGTCCATGGGCAGGGAAATGTATATTACAATTAGAAGAGGAAGAGAGGCCAGTTGTTCCTCAAACAAATCCGGATTGAAGTGTGAATTATCCGAGCGGAGTTGGAAGGATTCCAATGTGGTGGCAAAGAACACCAGAATCTCACATAAGAATAATTCCTTCAAATAATTTGGTGCGATGTCAAGCAAAATTAAGGTCTTGAGTGCGGGTGGATTTGAATGGCCCATAATTTCTCTTAAGATTGGCGACCGCACAGCCAATTCCAGATGTCGTATTCCGGAGAAATCACAGCTATGAGGAATTCCACGGGAAAACTCGTGCCAGAAGTAAGCCTCAAGCGTATTTAATTTTGGGGAATTCCTTATAGCAGTTTCCACCAAATGCTGGAGTTCTGCCCCAATCGTTTGGTCCCGAAAACGCTCGTACTCTTTGATCCAAAAATGCACCGCGCTTAGTTGAACTTCCAAATATGGCAAGGGTGGAAGTCGTGGCCGTGTAGGTGAAATTGCTTCAGATGAGGTGCGCAAGAGATTAGGAGAACTTTTCGAGACTCTAATATGGACCCATAAATTATTGGGGGATCATAGGTGGCAGTACAGGGACCCATAACGCTGATTTCTGTTACAAAAGGGATTAGGGCGGGATTTGTCAACACAATGTGCTGTGGCGTAGGATAGTCTTCCAAGAGATACAGCTTTACCTCCTCCAATAAACTGGGGAGATTTTATTCTGCTGATTTTTGCTGTTACAAGAGAAACTCTGGGATTGTCAGGCATTCCCGTATCGGTGGGAATTCCATTTCAGCAGTAAATTTTCCTTGGAGCATACGGCAAATTTCGCAGTTCCAGGCTTTGTTAACCAGTCTGCACGTCTTGTGAATGGAAGCTTTAAGGTATACTAAAAAGCTCTTGATATGGATGTTGTGTCAATAGATAAATTCCGGTCGTACCAAGATAAGTACAGAAACGCATTTATATTTAGCACATGGTATCAGAAGATAAGCGATTTGAGTAGTCATATATACGCATATGAAACCAATTGCTTAGGGGTGGCAACGATTCGATTCTGAATTACAGTTTTCGATTCAATTCAAATTCTTGCGAAGCAGAAAATAATTATCAACATATGATAGCAAATTTACATACATCAACAGCAAATATTGTAACACGGTTACTTGCATATATTTGACGTGGAAAAATATTAGACTTCATTGCATGCTTAAAGTTTGCAAAAAGTGAAAAAATGTGCCACAATAATGTATTTTTTGGATTGTTTGAATCATGATTCGATTCAATGCATTCCGTTGAATCGAACCGAATCGAATCATTTGCATAATGAATCGGATTGAATTGCGAATTTCGATCCGTTTCGGGCTTGGGAACGAATCCAACTAGAATGATTGGATCAAATCGAACCGCTGCCATCCCTACAGTAACTATTACTAGGTGTTTCTATTTGTATTCGTATACAGTGGAGTCTCTCTATAACAAGTATCTTTATAACAACATTATTTTTCCAGCCCTTCGTACATGTAAGGTACATATTTAATGTTCTTTATAACAATCTTTTTTCGTAACAATATTTTTCGCCCTCCCCTTCAGAATTGTTATATATAGAAACTCCGGTGTATACACTCGATAACAGAAGGCTTAGACTCTGCCTATACGTACAGTCAATTCTCTCCATAACGGTATAGCAAAAAGCAGACAGAAAAACTTTTACACCGAATAACCGGTATAAGGAAAACCGTTAAAAACCGGTTTTAATGGTAGGCGATTCGAAATTACCAAAAAACCGGTATAGCGTGTGAGGGCGTGGCTTAAAACCGCTATAGCAAAAGACATTTATTGGTCGGGGATTCAGAGCTTCCCGGGTATAACGAAAAAACCGTTATAAAATAACCGTTATAGAGTAATATTGTAGGATTGAAATGGTCTTGGGGGAGTTTCACCGTTATAGTGCGAAAACCGTTATTAGAAGGTCCGTTATAGAGAGAATTGGCTGCACGTATACCGTACGGAGTTTGGGTGATCCTTTAACCAGTTCGTGCTCGGTTTATACGTCCTGTTTGGATTGGAATGTTAATTAAGCTTTGTCTATATATGTATATGGAGAAGAGTACAGTGGGGCATGTACAGGGGAGTCTCCATATAACAAGTCCCTTTATAACAGCATTTCTCTGTAACAATGCACATATGAAATGTTCCATATATGTAGGTAACAACTTTTCCATGTAACAACTATTTTTGACCTTCCCTTCATGGTTGTTATAGCGAGAGTCCACCGTAATTGGCGTATTTTAAGCAAATTCCTTTCACCTTGTCTTTGTAGTTACCTTCAGGGGCATTTCGAGACAAATTTCCAAGAAAAGGTTTAAAAAATTCAATACCAGACAAATTTTCAGAGAAATTAATAAAAAACGCAAATTTGAACAGCCCAATAGGGCCAACAATTGTTATTTCAGCTCAAAAATTTTTTCCAACAATTTTCCTTAAAAAAATATGGAAACCAAAGTATTTTTTGCAGGAGCAAAACACGTGTGCAGAGGGCAATGGAAGAAGTAATTAAACCAAGAACTAAATTCGTACAGCGGTGTCTCTCTATTGTTACTAACAACATTATTTTTCCAGACCCTCGTACATGTATGGTGCATATTTAATGTTCTGTATAACAACTTTTCCTTGTAACAATATTTTTCGCCCTTCCGTTCAGAGTTGCTGTATAAATACTCCACTGCATTCCCGAACCAAGAGTCCACTTACATCCAAAGCGTCGATGAATGAGAAATCGTGAAGTACGTACTCCTGCAGTACACGTATACTATCCTTTCAAGATCTATTCATGTTCATTAACCAGGTTTTCTAACGTTCTTAATGCATGTACAGTGGAGTCTCTCTATATAGCAAGTCTCTTTATAACAACATTTCTCTGTAACAACATTATTTTGCCAGCCCCTTGTACATGTAAGGCGCATATTTAATGTTCTATAAAACAACTTTTCCCTGTAACAACATTTTTCGCACTTTCCTTCAAAATTGTAATACAGTCGACTCTCACTATAACAGCACCCTATCTGGGCAAGAAATTGTGCTGTTACAGTGAGATGCTGTTATAGAAAACTTAGTAAAAAAATAATAATATTGATTAATTAACAGCAATTTCAGATATAGTATTGATAATTTAATAGATGATTTCAATATTTGGGCAATTTTCCCAAAATGAAGAATTTTTGTTGAAAAAAAGAATAAAATTGCGATATTTTATAGTTGAAGTGCTGTTATTGAGAAATAGTTAATTTTAAAAGGGTATTTGATCTTATTTGAATGCTGCTATAGAAAGAAAATGCTGTTATAGTGAGATAAATGTGGTCTAGGGAAGGGTTTCTATAACAGCATCTCACTATAACAGCACAATTGTATGCTCAGATAGGGTTCTGTTATAGTGAGAGTCGACTGTATTATTATTAAACATGTGTGTGTATGCGATTACTAACGGCTGCGTATGTCTTCAGCAAATTGACCACATCCACATCGTTTACTTTATTTGCGTGTTGGAAACTGCCAAACGACCATATGCAAGAATTGGCAGGCATTTATACAGACTTCCATAAGTCTTATTTAAGCCATGAAGTCCGGAACCGAGATTCTTTCAGGCGATACGGGTTCGAAATTTTGATGGACACTTCCCTAATATCCGGGAAAAAATCGTCACAGTTGATATACTTCATATTTTGGTCCCGAAACTCTTTGGAGTCATACCAATTATCGAAGGTCAACTTCAGTTGCTTTAGTCCTGTGAAAACAATTCGATGTATGCGATGCCAAAGGTAATACATACACGGTGCCAAGAAATGATGTATTATGATGCAACAATGGTGCAAAATAAAAAATGGAAACACGTTTCCCATGCGGAATTGTATTATGCATCCAGGAAAAAAATTTCATCTCGATCCGACCAACATTGGCCGAGTTATTGCGGTTTTTTCAAAAAATAAAATAACACAAATTTTCAACAAAATTACTTCTTTGTTTCTGTCTTTAGGGACAAAGCTTTTAATGTTCTCCCAGTCGTACAAAATGGGGCAAGCGTATTTTCTGAGCAGATTGTTGTTGCGAATCCAGAAAGAATATTCCCCATAAGATCAAGCACGAATTGTCCAAGTTATGGCGAGTTTTCAGCACCAAGCTTAAAAATAGGAATGTTTGACGAAATTACTGTTTTTTATCATATCATCAAGCATTTCAAATAACAACAATTTTTAAACTAATTTATGTCTTAAAAATTATTAAAAGCAACTTTTGGTAGCTTTTCAAATGATAGCGTTTCAAAAAATAATTTTAATATTTTTGTCCTAAGAGTGTGCCGAACTGATGTGTAAAAACGTGTTTGTGAGCATATTAGTGTCACTTGTCGGATTTGCTAATTTAATGATTTAATTACAACAAAAACCATTTAGATGTGTTTTGACTCAACTTACCATTAAATTGTACGCTAGAAACAAGTTCCGCAAATTTATTTTGGTCTGTGAAGGCAGAACCAAGCATCGAGTAACTGAAAATTCTCATTTTTGAATTTGGCGCGAAAAACTCGCCATAACTTGGCCAATTCTTGCTTGATCTTAATGAAAATATTTTTTCTGGATTCAAAACAAAATTCTTCTCAGAAAACACGCTTGCTCCATTTTTTACGGTTAGGAGAACATTAAAAGTTTTGTCCCTAAAATAACAGAAACAGAAAAGCAATATCGTCGAAAATTTCGATTATTTTATTTTTTGAAAAAACCGCAATAACTCGGCCAATGTTGGTCAGATCGAAATGAAATTTTTTTTTCTAGCCGCACATTACAATTCTGCATGGAAAACATGATTTGTCTATTTTGGTAGCATTGTTGCATCATATTGTTTAGGCGCGTATATAATTTCATGGACCCCGGACATGCTGGTAAATGTGTGGTAGCTATAAAATCGCATCCTTTGAATTTACCTGGTAGACCTTCCTCATATTTATACAGTAGATGCCCCTTATAAATGTCCCCGGTTTCAAGCCTCTCCACGGTAAACCCCGCGTCCCGATTTTCCTCCTCCGTCACAATTTCCATCAGCTCCTCAAAACAATCCTCAAATCCCACTTTCCACGTCTTGGCGTTAGGGAAAATTTTGACAAACGACTCAACAGCACGCACCATTTTAGGCCTCTCCATCCCCGTAATACTTTCCACTTTAAATATTTCTAGGGCCGGAAATACTTGCAAATCTTCGTTTGGGACAATTGCGAACAAAAACGCGCCAACTTGAAGCTCCTTAAGTGCTGGTGTTTTGCTCGGCCACGTCTGTCCAACTTGGAAGTCCATGGGCAGGGACATATATTTTAGAGCGGGAAGCGCGGGCAGATGTTCCTCAAACAAATGCGGATCGAAGTGGGAATTTTCCGAGCGGAGTTGGAAAGCTTCCAGCGTGCTGGCAAAGTACCGGAGAACGGCGCAGATGAATGACTCGTCCACATAATTGGAATCGTTGTCATGCAAAATCAAGGTCTTCAGTGCGGGTGGATTTGAATGGTGGATTATTTCCTCTAAGATTGCTGATGGCGCAAGCAATTCCAGATGCCGTAATTTGGAGAAATCACAATTGTGAGGAATTCCTTGGGAAATCTGGTACCAGAAGACAGCTCCAAGTGCGTTTAATTTTGGGGAATTTCTTATGGCAGTTCCTACCAGCTCCAGTAATTGTGGCTCAACCGTTGGGTCGTCCTTACTGCGGTCCCACTCAGAGATCAACAAATTCAACACGGTGAGTTCAGGAAATTTGCAAGTTGGAAACATGGCAACCGTGGCAGTTGTGGTCATTGTTGTGAAATGCAATTGCTTCAGATGGGGTGCAAACGTGGTTAGGAGTCCTTTCCAAGACTCTTGCGTGTGTTCGTCAATTATCGGAGGATCCGAACTACTCGAAGCCCTAATACTGATTTCTGTGACGCAAGGGATTAGGGCGGGATTCGTCAACACAATGTCCTTTGGCGTAGTATAGCTTTCCCATAGCAACAGTTTTACTTCCTGGAATAAACTTGGGAGATTTAGTTCCGCTGATTTCTGCCGTAGTGATAGATACTCTGAGATCGGTAGGAATTGCAGTGGCGCGGGGAATTCCATTTCAGTTATATATTTTCCTTGGAGCATGCGGCAGATTTCGCGATTCCAGGCTTTGCATACGAGTCTGCACGTTTTCAGCCGGGACGGGTAAAGGTAGGAACATATAATTCCGAACACCTGCATATGTATATAGCAAATTGAATAAATCAGGATTAATACATATCAGTAAGATGTATGATTTATGTAAATAGTCTCTTTGAGAGAGGGTACAGTGGAGTCTGTCTATAACAGCGTCCAAGGAAACCCAAAATGTTGCTGTTCTAAAAGTAATGCTGTTATAGAGAACACAATTAATATGTATTCCATGTACAAGGCGCGGCAAATTTCCTGACGTTATTCAGAACATGCTGTTATAAGGGGTGCTGTTATGAAGAGACTCCACTGTATAAAGTATGTTTTGTAGCAAACAAGAAAAACCAAGCATTTTGCATGACGTGTAGTGATGAATGTGGTGAGAATTCTTGTGTTCCGTGCTATTTTTTACTAAAATGGTGCAAAAACTAAAACTGTGTCCTCAATTGCATGAATGTCTGGTTTTGGATTGAACCAGTTGTAATCCATAGTGTATTTGTGTTACCACGTCGGTTCAGTTCAAGTATCTTTTTCTATCTTTCCTATAGAAATATCTATGTTAGTTTTATCATTTTTGCTATCTAACAGGGCATGAGTCTCAATCAGTTCATGTAGAATGTATCGTTTCCTTGTTCCAAAATGTTCTTCTTATTTGGGTAAAGTGTTCAGCCTTCAGTCTGTAATGTATTTTTCTTTGTTTTTGTTACGTCTATAGAATGTTCTATTTTTTTATTTGTGTCAAAATCCTCATGTAACAGATTCAATAGTCAATGTTCACGAAACAAGGCTTGTCGCCTTTGTCCTCGGTCATATATATAGAGATGGTAACCTCTAAAACGTAATTCATTGTATCAAGAAGTATCCATCTTTTAAAGTTAATCTCCTTTTTTTCTCTGTTTACAAATATTGGAAATACAATCTCTCTCTGCCCAGGTCTCAGTGACTACACTTTGCCTTCTCGGATGGCATGGTCATTAACATTTGAAGAAGTTCTACGCAATTTGTATCGCAATTGCTCATACAGAGTCAAGTCACAAAAAAAAGTCACGCAAGTGTGAGTTTCTCATTTACATCTCCTACCTTGCACTTCATTGGGCTTCACCACCCTGCAGAGTATGTGTGAATATGGAGAGCGAGAATATCGTTTTATGATAGCCTATCCGTGTATATGGCTATGTAAATAATAAGATTTGGGGAAAAATCACATTACTTCCAATGGCAGCTTCGATATACCGTTAGAAAATCCAGCAACGTCAGCTTCATCGCCATCGGCTTCCTTCGCTTTGTCAAGAGATGCAATCGACTAAAAAATTCAATAATAATTCGGATCTGAGCAGTAGAATAAATGACAGCATTTAATTAGCTCGTGCATCTATCAGACACAACATGCATACATGTACATATAAATGGTACATACCAGCTTATGCAAAATATTCTCCGCCTGCATTCTTTTGTGTGTTACAGTCGACTCTCTCTATAACAGTCCCCTGAATAACCGTACTCTCGTTATAACAGCAGCAAAAAATGCTCCCCTCAAAAACTTTCTTCATTTGTTAACATAGAAAGGTCTGTTCTCTATTACAGTTTTTCGCTATAACAAGCAAAATTTGATGCTTTATAGGGTGCTGTTATAGCGAGAGTCGACTGTAGTGTTATTCTACATATAATTGTATTATTATATCAACGACATAACGCACACATAATTGCATTAGGCTGATAATAGTGTGTAAATACGTATGTACACTTGTCAATGTTAAATACTTACCTCCTGTGAATGTTCAGAATCCTCCTGGCTTTTCGGAGCGACGGACGAATCATTATCCCGTCTTGTGCTTTCGTGTTCAAATGGCGGAATGAAATAAACGGTACCCTCCGACCACTTCCGTCTTCTAGGCACTACATTCCTTCCTCTTCCTGTCATACTCAAGAATATCCCGCTGTATTAACGAAATTGTAACCTAACCGGTCGGAGAAAGGTCTGAATACTGGAGCCTACAAATTTTTGGCAACGCTCTTGATATGGAAGTAGTATCAACAGATAAAATCCTGTGACGGCAAGATAAAAACAGACAGGCAAACGCTTTATGGATTTATATTTAGCACATTTACTCAGAAGATAAGCAATTTGAGGAGTGATATACGCATATTATACCATTGGGTATAAGGAACAATTTCCATGCATATTTCCCATACGGTTTATGCTGGCTAAATCCTCCTTTCATTCCCGACCATAAATGTTTGTAAACTATATAGGAACAGACAAAAAATGCTTACGTATACGTATACTGCTTCCTTTACAAATAAAGAATATTACCTTTAGGAAAACATACTTGTAAGCCCCTTGCATGTATGTATAATAATGTTGCTATACGGTGAGCATGAAAGGTGCTGGTCAATTTCCGACGGTAGGCCCACGTGAACCAACACGAAATATTGTTTGGAAGTACATGGACATACGCAGATAAATGTATTAGTATTGAGTGCATTTACTGGGCATACAAATGGAAACTTTGGACTCACAAATCAATATTGTGGGCTCTGTCTGTAAATATACTTATCAAGGAGGAAGTGTATGTTTTGATAATCTTTATACGACGGATAATATGTTACTTATATACATGTTACTAATCGGGATTACGATAAGGGTTGTACACTAAACATTTTCAGGAATTTTAAATGCTTTTTTGCTATCATTTGCACTTCCATCGGCGTACCGTCATACAGTGGACTCTCGCTATAATACCCCTGAAGGGATGGGCAAAAATGGTTGTTACACGGAAAAGTTGTTATATGGAACATTCAATATGTACACTACGTATACGAAGGGCTGATAAATAAAGTTGTTATAGATAAAAAGTTGTTATAAGGAGGGTTGTTATAGACAAAGTCCACTATACCATAATAATAAATATGCCCCATGCCAAATTTTTTAAGTATAATCACTCGGAAGGAAAATTACGAAATTGTTTTGAAATAACAAGTTTATATATCTGTATTTATTTATAGAAATATTAATTACTTTTCAAGTTAATTTTAATATTTGTGAAATTATTAATTGCAAATACAAAAATAATTACAAATACTAAAAACATAAATAGCACATTAAAACATTTCGTCCACGTATAGGAGTAAAACATATTCTTATGTTTCCTACAGTACATCATAGACAATCATATAGATAGACAAACACGCTACAGCAATGTACGGCAATGCTTGAAATACATTGTTTGTACGCCTGGATGTATGCACAAGCTAGTGCAATTTTTTCAATTAGATCAGGGAGCAAATTTCTTTGACGCAAATTTACTAAATAAAATTTCCAGTCCCGTCACAAGTGCAGTTAACTCCAAGAGAGTGATAAAAGCACAAAACACCCAATAAATATCTGTGCCGTGTAAGCTCAATGGCTGTGACCAATTTGTATCCTTTCCGCGCTCCACCATTTTAGACGCTGTTCCGCAGGAGACAAACCTAATTTTCTCCCATTTAAGCCAAAACTCCCAGACTCCGCCGGTCCACAAAAATTCCGTCGTCCGCTTGACATTCACAATATATTTGGCGGGCAATCCTTTATCGTCCATATAGAAAAGCACGGACCTCCCCAATGAACGGTCCGGTTCCTGACTGAAATAAAAAAGGTAACTTGAATCTTCGTCCATTACGCGCTGAAATTTGTCCCAAATCCCCGGGAATTCATCCGCTATCGCCAGGACAGCTGTGCGTGCTCGAGTCAAATTTGTCTTAATGTATATTTCAAATTCTTTGTTGCTAATGCAATGAAAATTTCCCAGGTGGCTTCTCACAGAAAATTTTGTGTCATAAGCTTTATTTCCGATTGGTGCAGAAACCACGGTCAGTTCTTTGTCTTGAAAATTGATGCACGCTTTTTGGCAATATTTTTCTTGAAAAAAACTCGTGAAAAAAACCATGCCGTCCTGGTAACCCACAAGTTCGCCTGATGGGATGACGAAAGTAAAATTTTGGAGCTCCTCAATTCGATTCCATTTCATTTGTGGCTGGAACTTGGCGATGAATTCCGTTTTCATTATGCCCTTGTAGCCATTGGTGAGGACGATTGTCATCAGAATGAAGATTGTCCAGATCCAACGCATGGGCTGCGTGAATGGTAGATGGCAGGACTGCTCCAAGAATCGGGCAAATACGCCCAGAATATTCCTAGAGATCAACTGAAACGAGAAGAACTGTGTTTGAAGCGATATTATAAATACCCAGAAATAAACGCTGACCACAATAAGGAGCCACACGTGCCATCTGAGAGGCTGTGTATACGCTCCAAGCCCCACCCTTGGCTTGGTAACGCCATCTGCCGTGATAAAGCGGAGCCCCTGAAATTCGCCCAGAACATACGCATGACATCGGCCGGATAAGCAAGTAGATCGGAATTCCGGGACGGAATAGCCATCGTAGACGCGGGATATATTTACGGCCTTCCTGAGATGACCTGGCCATGACAGAAGGCGTATTTGTGGTTGGATGCGGCTGAATGCATGATTTCCATTTTCCGTCAATCCGCGCTTTGTAAATTCGAATTGTTCCTCCCCGGGAAAAGCCCATTGATGGCAGTGATCCTGTAATTCTTGGTCGAAGACGTGCCAAATTGCTTTGAAAACGCTTGAGAGGTCGCTGGAGACGGGAAATTTAAATTTGTGTATCACGCGATGTTTCCTCCAAAACATGGCCGCTGCCAAATATTCTCCCCAACACAGATTCAATACGGGAACGGGATTCAAATTTAGCGCCTTTTGTACCATTTGAAAATCAAAATTAGAAATAGAAAATAAATCCACAAATACAACGGAAACTACATTGAAGCATGGCGGTGCCCTTTTGGTGATAACGTTTCCTGTTTTATGATCGACCACCACGCGTGAACGGGCGCTCCACGAAATTAGATCCAGATAGCATTTTTTCATTTCGGAGGACGACAGAATTACTAGGAACCAAATCCGCCTGCGGGTCGTGTCAGGGAGTTTTTCTGTGCTCGGAAAAACTCGATTCAGATGTCTGTTTCCGGCACAGATTCGCGAGGCACGTAGATTGTGAATGATCGAAGGAAATTCGGATTGTGGATGGATGTCGTCGGTGATATTTGCGGTGTCTGGAATCAATATGTAAGTATCTGCCTCTGGGAATTTCTGTGCAAAATCTGCTAAACGTGGTTGACCGAGATTCGAGAGTTGGATTGCTGAATCGACCCGCCAGAATTTTGGTGCGAGCACAAGAATGCTAAACAGAAGTAGCTGGAAAATGTTTTCACATTTTGGTGTCATATTTGCATTCAAACCGGAATAGAATTAAAATTCGTAAAAAAATGCAAAAAGAATAAAATGCATTCGAAATGCAAACCAGGCCGTGTGCGGTGTTGCGAATGACTAAAGCGCCTTTATATGATGAACAAATGCAGTGAGACACTAAATGGAACGGAAACAAAACTAAAATAAAATTCTGTTCAAAATGTAATTGCAAACCAGTCGTTGTTTTCTGCATTTAACTTTGACAGAAACTTTATAGCCAACTATTTACTTGCGGCAAGTGATAAATAACTTCAATGAATAAGTAATAAATTCATTTGGCAACCCTTTCCCATTAAAACAATGCTTGTATAAATTGGGCGAAACACGTGGTGCTAACTTGGAGAAATTTCCGACGGTACAATAACAATAATCAAATATTTACACAGCAAAAATAACAATGGTCCCTGCATCCTGATACAGTCGAGGAATTATTATATTCAATTGTATATCAATTACGGCAATTGTCAAATACCCCCAAGCATTCGAAACCGATGATTACAAAATAGTCAACACATCATTTATAAGTAGATATTTTCCGTTTCGCCCGGGCTAGAACTCATGTCTGAATTTTGCAGCCAAACTGTGTCAGCCGTTAGCCCCGCGGCAGAAGAAACACGTAAATCTTATATAAGCGTCGAAACTTACACACTTTTTTGCTTATGTCCCGCGAACGGAGGTAAATATCGTAAAAGTAAACAACACATTTGTAGATACTGATATTGCAAATATTTCAACCAAATTTCATTTAAATCAAATAATTATTCAGCTGTCGCCAGCCGACACGGCGCAAGTAACTCGGTTTGTTGCCTTTTCCCGGCGAACGGAGTAGAAAATCGATCACGCAAACAACACCATTGTATAGATATTGACAGTGTGCATTTTTCAACCAAGTTCCGTTGACATCAAATGATTATTGGGTTTTCGCCAGCCGAATCGACGCAGATAAAACGGTTTTTCGTTGATTTCTGGCGATTCTCCTTTTGGGTGCCGCAATATGTACCAACAGAAGAACCAGCCAGAAATATGCACTGTGCTATCCGTGAGCGCGCCAGCTCCATTTTTGTCAATGTAATGTAGAAAGAGGAAAACAGCTGGAAGATAAGTTCCATATAGCGTTTCCAATAAGGGCTCCAGCATAAGTACATGCCATTTTGTTATATCATCTGGATCCTGAAATGGCGCCCACGATTGGTCGAATTTTGTCCGAATTCCGAAAATGTACACGAAATTTGGTAAACATTTCCACGCACTGTTACCGTAGGTTTGGTGCCTGCCCCAATTTCCAATAATATCATTGGCACGGCTTATACGCATGGAAAGCCAATAATTCTGCAATGCGATGGAACGTGCGAGCTCGGACAAAATTATGACTTCCACCGAACAATTTGTAATGTAAGCGTTGAAGAGGGGTTGTATCCAGAAATCCTTTAGTTTTTTGGTGATATTAATATCTGAGGGTAGTTGCGGAAAGAGTAACGATTACTAAAAGGTAAAACGTAGATGAGACAATGCAGGACAGGTCCCAGAAATTTGTTCAGTTCTAGTAGCGAATTCGAAGGAAACGGATTATTGTTTGGGCTGGCATGAGCTTTTATTTTTAGTGGTAACAAGAAAAACCAGATAATTTTGTACATGCTGCCAAAACGACTAATGCCTCGCCTTACATCTTCTAACGGAACGTCGTTGGATTCTTAAAGGAACTCGTAAAGGAATTTCATATTGCCTATAGGCACTATAGTTATACTTGGAACTGTTGTTATATGGAAAATTGAATATGTATACCTTTGCATGCAAGAGAGCAGAAAATATCTGTTAATATACAGAAATATTGTACATAAATTGACTTGCAGTAAAGAGATTTGAGATTCGACTGTACATGGACTCTCGCTATAACAACCCTCAAGGGAAGTGCAAAATTGGTTGTTATACGGAAAAGTTGTTATATAGAACATTTAATATGTGCACAAAATACACGAAGGTCTGAAAAATAGAGTTGTTGTAGAGAAAAAGTTGCTATAAGTAGGGTTGTTATAGAGAGAGTCCACTGTATTTATCCACAACTTTTTTTGTTATTGTGTTATTGTGTGGTCTCCCATGAACTATTATGGCGAATGACGAATGTAGTAATTTTAGGTAATAAGACAACATACGCTAATTGATTGGTTCGTACAAAAGTATAATATGGAAAAAGGTTTACCATATGTATATATTTAGGAGAATTGAGCAAACTGACCAATTTTTGAAGTATAATTTGTCCAAAAATCATTTTATGAACGTTTATGTGAATAACCTATATACGAAATATAAGAAAAGCTCTCGAATTTGCCAACAATAAGCACTTTGTACACTCATAATGCAGCGGATTCTCTCTGTAACAACTCTGATTGTAAAGACTGTGTTGTTCAGCCCTATGTCCACAGTAGTCTCTATATAACAAGTGTCTTTGTAACAGCAATTCTATGTAACAACATTGTTTTTCCAGTCACTCGTACACGTAAAGTGTATATTTATTGTTCCATATATAGCAACCTTTCCCCGTAACAACATTTTTTGCCCTTTCCTTCAAAGTTGTTATACAGAGACTCCACTGTATGTACATATGTATATTATAAGGTGATCATTGGCCAGCCATGGCAGGACACTGCCACCCCACTACGTTAATACCTCCTGTTGGAATAATGATGGAGTCATTTCAGCATGAATAAAATGTGCATTGTTAAACTGATCTAGAGATGCATTCATTACAATCATAATGTAAACAATTATTGTATTGTGATAAAGAATGGATGAGACCTAATCAGAACACTTTGAGCCATGTCTATACATCTCTCTAACTGAGACTGCAAACGCTATTTATTAGTATCTTAGCTATTTATTAGGGCTGAATCGAATCAATCCATGATTATCGGTTAGATAATCTTACGACCAGTAACTTCGGACGTTACGCGGACATATAAACAAGACCTGATAAAGTACCTTTCATCCGGACAGCGCGTTCACGCCTTACCCATTGTTTAACCCATAGCAAAGCCAGTGTATGAGAGTGAGTCACTCGTATTAGGTTATCTTATTAGTTATCCGTTGTGGAGACTAACCAAGATATAACTATATAGCTAATATCTAGTGAGCATATTAAATGTTCCACGTAAAAACGTTTCGTATAACAAACATTTCTACCCTCTCTTCAGGGTTCGTATAGCGAGATTCCACTGTTTTGTATAGTACTAATATGTGTATTACCATTTATCATTTAGGACTCAGAATAAACAATCGCCAAAAGTATTGATACAACCAAATTACTTATAGAAATTAGCAGCCAAATGTTCGATCACAAAAACCAATGAGACTATCGCGCCAACTTTGGCGATCAGCTTAATTACAACGAAAACTTCCGGTGTCTTCCTGGAGATTGGCTCATATGTTAGACTAGCATTTCGCTTTGCCGTTACATCCGTGTTTTCCGTAAATCTAATGTTTTCCCATCTCTCCCAGAACCAATATATCCCGGATGCCAGGAGCGCCCTCATGTTCTGGGGAACGCAATCATGGTAGCGCGGATCCATGCCAGAAGTGAAAACAAATTTGGAAACGTCCTCCAGAACTTCTTCCTCCAATCGTATTTCAATCAAATCAAGATGCTTTCCCGGTAATTGTTCCAATCTCTCTTGGATTTCTTCCATAATGGAAATTTTCTCGGCTTGAAGTACAATGTATAGCGCTTTTTTTGCGGTTGTATTCTTGTCGTTTGTGGCCATGAAATTTGAGAGGTTTTGCATACACACAAATTGGGCGTACTTCAGAATGTGGTCAAACGATTCCAAGCGGGCGCGGTACTTTTCTTGATATTTTGTGCCTTCGACCCCAACGATAAACCCATCCCAGTAATCGACCGACTGTAGACAGAGATAGTCATACGTTTACAGGAATATTTGATTAACTATTTGCAAGAACGTAACGAGCAATGCGGAAACCATTGGAATTGTTCAACGCTAACCCAATTCTCGCGAAGTCGACAAAATTTGTACGAAGCTAGTAAAATGGAATTTTCAACTAGCACTAGTCGCATCTCGGTAAAACCTCATTGATTACGGTATTGCCACTGCGCAAAGCAGTGGCAATACCGTAGTTATAAGTATCTATATGTAAACCTCTGAACGAGTATAAGCCGAACATGAAAAATAAAGGATAAATACACTCGGTAATACCTTAGGATAATAATGTGAGTATAAATCCCGTTTTTTAATGAAATACAAGGATTACCTGAACCGACAACTCTTTGAGAAAACGGCAGTACTCCTCCATGTCGTGTTTCTTCAAAGACGTTGTAGAGCAAATATTCTCCTGCGAATTCGCCGACACTAGTATTGTCTGAACAATGTGTGTGCAACGGTGCTCCTTTACAATAAGCAGCGGTTTCAATTCCCGTAAAGCGGCCATGGGCAGAAATTTCACACCTGTGGATAGTACTACAAATGAGTCGTATTTCAAGAAAGCCTTGTAAGCACTGCCCAGCATCAGGGCAAGGGTGATCCACGCGGCAAACGTTACTTTATGCAAATTCCCGCGATCATTCCTGGAGACCTGCGCACTTTGGTCCACCAATGCCTTCACCATAATGGCAACATCCTGCCAAATGCAACGCACATGTTGTAATTTCTGCCCCGTGAACCCTTTGTTACGGCCGTAATATCGGATGGACAAGAGAATGACAAGCGCCGTGGTTAGGGTTATCCATACATTTGGAGTAAGCGGTTCAAATAAAACCTGTGTCCCTCCGTTCTCCGTCGCAGTTCGTGTTTTATCCTCAGCTATCAAACATACAAAGGAACTCTTGTGATTATTAACGGAAAATACGTTTGAAATGAAGTCAACGTGATTCACAAATTTAGAAATGGACGGGTTCCCCCAGTAGGTAACACGGCCCTCGCGGAAGCGGGAGAAATTCATGGAGCGAAACAGGAAGCTCGGTACTCCAAATTTTAGCTTCAAGGGATGCTTCTGATGGAATGTGTCCCGATTCATCAATTTGTGCCAAGATTCGAACGGTGGTTTGATTTTGGATATGGATGCCACCGTATTGTCATTCCAGCCAACTGCACGACCACGATTGGTCGCTTCGTCGTAACAGCGCCAAGCTTCCTGCGCGCAATTTTCCCTGCAGTTAAACCTGTAGGCTAAGTAGCTAATAGAGTCTGGAAATTTCACTGAACGGTAGATATTCTCGTTCTGATTACCGCAGTACCAACATAAGAACCAGCCAGATATATACACCGAGTTTTCCTTGAGGACGTCAGCGCCATATGTTTTGTCAATGTAATGTAGAAAGAGGAAAACAGCTGGAAGATAAGGTCGATACAGCGTCTCCAACACGGGCTCCAGAGTAAGTACATGCCCTTTTATTACTTCATATGGATCTTGAAATGGCGCCCAAGATTTTTTCCGAATTCCAAGAACGTATACGAAATTTGGGAAAATTTTCCACGCACTGCTTTTGTAGGTTTGGTAGTGGCCCCAATTTCCTATGATATTATTGGTATCTCGTAATAGCCGGCAAAGCCAATCATTTTGTAATGTGATGGAAAGTGCGACCTCGGGCAAAATTATTACTTCCACGGAGCAATTTGTGGTGCGAGTTTTGAAGAGGTTTTGTGACCAGAAATCTTTGGGTTTTTTTGGTGAAATTGTTAAATGAGGATAGACGCGGAAAGTCCAACGATTACTAAAAGGCAAAACATAGATAAGACAGTGCTGGAGGGGTTCCAAAATCTTGTTCAGTTCTAGTACCGAATTCGAGCGATACAGTTTGTTTTCTGGGAAAGCATCGGTTTCTATTTTCAGGAGGAATAAGAGAAACCAGATCATTTTGTAGGTGACGCGAATGCCCAGCTTTATTTCGGCTGGCGTTGTTCACATAAATAATTTACATACGTGCTGTAAATACTTAAATGACAAAGTGGTTTAAAACGTCTTTAAATGTACTTTGTTCATCGAATAAGTGCTCAGTGCTAACCTGCATTTAACTCGTAGATGCAAGTGTATTTTGTGAATCAAAAGCGAATAGTAAGACAACCAATTTTTGTCAGCGCTAAAGTGGGAATATTGCAGAACGAATGCTGCATTTTCTTTTCCCACAGCATTTGAAGGTCATCCCAACTTTGGCCTAGAGTTAGTCAATAGCAATAAGCCGATTACGGGAAAAAGTAAGATATATGCTGGTGTGGCAGACGTGTGTAAACATACCGCGCATGCGTTTTCAAAGACGCATTAATAAATTTAAAAGCATCTTACATTGCAGTTAGAGTCTCTCTAATAACTCTGAAAGGAATTAGCTATCAAATAGCTACTCGGAACTGGGTTTATATAGAAAAGTATTTACCTTTACGTGCAAGACGAGTAGGAAAAATTCTGTTGTTACATACAAATATTTATATAAATTGACTTCAATATGAGAGTCGACTGTATTTGCCCACCAAACGTTTTTATTGTGCGCTCACGAGTGAAATATTATTGAAGTATATTAATTTTAAAATGGCACTATGGATGCCAAGTGATTGGTCCTTCCGGATAAAAGTGTAATATGAAAAAGCCAATTACTATATGTACAGTGGAGTCTCCATATAACAACTCTGAAGGGAAGGGCGAAAAATAAAATAAAAATAAAATAGCCGTGAGAACAGTTTCAAGTAGTTTTCTCATTGCCTGCTTAGCTATCATCGCCGTAGGCAGTGTGGGGATGCTAATTCTTCGTAAAAACCAGAACATAAATTAAATGATCTTAGTATTTCTCTCCAAACAAACTTGAAAAAACTTGTATTGCAAAAATGTATTTTACAAGCATACGCATTTAAAATTTGTAAGCTGAGACTACCAAGTATTTTGGTCATATACTTGCAAATCCTTCTGTATAGTAGACCTCAAGCATCATTCAAATCGAGACGTATACGGCCATAATGAATTCCAAATTTTCTCTCCTCGAAGCGAATTCGGATGCCACTCTTGGATCTCAATATGATTTCTAAAGTGGGTTTGACCTCGGACTGAGTATCCAATGAGACAATGGTGAAATTGCGTAAGATATTTGCCAAAACCGTCTTCATCTCCGCGAGGGCAAATTTTTGACCAATGCAGTTCCTTGGTCCGGCGGAAAACGGGAGGAAGGCATGAGCGGGTCGAAGCGCCGCTTGTTTCGCGAGAAATCTTTCCGGCTGAAATTTGTCCGGATCCGAAAAAACCTGTGGGTTTCGGTGAGCGGCATGAAGGTTCAACATCAATACCGTGCCCTGCGGTATAATGGTTGCTTCGTCTGCGTAAGAGAACAAATCATGTTTCCACCAATGAAATAGGAATTAGCAATCACTTCATTTCGTTGCACACTTGAATTCATACTTTAAATATTTTTTTTTCAAATCAGTATTCGAACAAAATTTGAAGTCAGCGGAAACACCAAGTTCAAATACTTCCAATTTCAAGTTTGCTTAATCAAGTTCCAAATGATCACACAGTGGGATTCACACTCGTAATTGAACTATCGTTCTCCAGCAATGAATTCGAAATTGAACTCACAGTTGACACTTGCGGGTACAATTTCGATTTTAATTGTGATTAGCAATCCCATTTTGGTTTTATAAGATGAGAAAGGTCATCGTAATGCTAACTACAAACGGGAGAGCTTTAATTTACAACGGGAGTGCCCACGCCTTTGGGTCACTTTTATTATTTTAGCAATTTTAGTGGTCTCCAGAAATTTTTGTGCCCATTTTTAACTTATCGCTGTTATAAATAGAGAGATTCACGAGTACATTTGAAGCTTTTCAGGCAATCTAGAAACCTTAATCATCAGAGAAATTGCTAAAAGCGTAAGTTTTTCATTGCAAAGAATTTTTTGGGGAAGTACCTGTCTACAACCAAGTTTTCGCTGATACATATGTGTCACATTTTTCGGAAAATTACTGACAAAATTAATTTCCAGCGTATTAATTGATAACACATATTTTTAGGGACATTTTTCAGGTCATTTTTCAGAAAAATTGCTAGAGACATAATTTTCCGGTAAATTTGCGACTATTTCTAAAGGAACTGTCCAAAAATACCAAATTTCAGGGGATTTGTGAGATAAACTTTCGGGGAAATTCCTAAAAGCATACACTTTCAGACAAATCCATAATTTCCAGGGTTAATTATTTTATAAGAACAATTTTTGATTAAGCATAAACTGCTGCGCAATCGTTGTGGAAAGCTCTACTGCATGTCCAAATTTTTAACAAATCCTTTCAGATGCACTTGTGAATCTAGCTCTTTATATTAGTACCAGCGAATAAGTTAAAAATTGCTACGAAAATTTCTCGTGGCCATTAACATTGATAAACATGATCGCGGAACCCAAAATTGTGCGCACCCCTGGTCTAGATATTTGCGTAGCCAAACCTAAATAATAGTCCTTTTCGACGGTACGACCGTATAAAGGGACGGGCGGGAAGAGTCGCATTGTTTCCTTAATGCACATTTCCAGGAATTTAAGTTTAGGCAGATCCGAGGAAACAACCGGCCCTTCTTTGTTCGGACCGAAAATCCGGTCCAATTCCTCCTGCACCTTCCCTTGATGCTCCGGATGATGGCCAAGAAGGAACAAACGCCAAGATAAGGCCGAGGCCGACGTGTCATGACCCTTTGGACAAAATTATTGTTCAAGATGAAACATCCTCGGCTTCTATTCTATTTAAGTTACATAACATATTCTATTTAAGTTACATATTTAAGTTACATTACATGAATTTACGAGATAAAAGATGAAGTTTTAATATTCTTGAATTGGTTGTAAAGCTGAAGCTCAATCTCCTATACGTTTCACGATATATACATACTTACATATAGTTAGGTTCCTTCTGGCATACTCTGAGAGATGCCCTTTGTGTTATGTAATGACTGGACAACTCGTCCCTTAGAGTGCGTGAGCACAATGGGAGGTCCACGTTACCACTTACGTAATATATAGTATTTCTAGCAATTTTAATAATGCTATATAGTCAAGGTTGAACTCATTTGCAAGCTAAACGCTAAAACGTTTTCAAAAATACATCCAAATACCTCAAACATAAAAGTGTCCACCTCTTCTTGTATGCCCGAATCTGTTATTGCTTTTGTTCCTCCCTCGGCTTGAGCAAGCAGAAGCAAATCCAGGAATGCTATCTTCCCTGCAAAAAAATTTGTCTTTCAGATTTTGTCATCCTAATTTTGCATATAAAACGATCTATCTGCGCAAAAATACATGTATATACGTAAGTTCTTATTGAATCCCCACGGGGTGGCCAATGGATTCTAACCAAATCATTATACAATTTTTGTTGAGGATTCCACCTCTATATAAGACATTATTTCATTCAGCTCAAAAATTGATTACTCTCCAAGTCTCAATGCTGACAGCGCAGTTCTTGGTTCTTACAATTTCCGGCATATCAGATTGCTTTACTGCGCTGTTGGATTTTTAAAGTCCTTAGCGAAACATTTTTTTGAACGATCATTAAACCGTTGCAAAGCGTGCGTATTACTTATAATATATTATTATGTACACAATTTTTGTGTTAATGCTGTCTATTTTCAGACATTATGCTTATACTTATTAATAACCGTAGTGAGGAAATCACACACGTCTAGCGGCCTAACGCTGAGCAATTCTGGAGAAGGAGTCCCATACATACATATATGAAACAATTCAAATGTTTGAAATCCATATGTGCGTAGTATAATAATGTATTAATATGTGGATTTTGTTTTACTTTTGGCAGACATGTATAAATTGCCATTATCTACGTCTTCCGCATCCGATGAGGAGGCCCTCTGGTTAAATACTATCCGTTTTCTCTCTTCAATCACCTGATGGACAAATATAAGGATTAGAAAATTAGAGAGAAACCTTTACAAAACGGTATTTTATTTTCCATAATATTTAATATTAATGATTGTCGCAATTATTTTAATAATTCTTTCCTTTTAATTTCAAAAAATCCTAATAATGGATAGTTATTGTTTATTATGCTGGGGATTTTCTACTAATGTACCTGGCGAGTAAAGGAGTGAAGAATGCGACGATTGTGCTCCTCTTCTCTCCCCTTGGAGCTCAATTTCCAAAGGAAATTAGGATGTAACCAAGGCTGTGTGCTACGAGCCCATATTAGCTCATTTTCACTATACACATATTAATCCATACTATTTTTATTCACGCTACGATCTGTGATGATTCACGGTTTGCCGGAACAAGATTTTTTGTGTTGGCATTTTTTGTGTGTGTACTATGATATTATTAAACAACTAATTTTACCGGAGCGTAGCTTTCATAAATGGATCGTTAACATCGTTCTGACAATTCAACTCCTTTCCCATGGCAGTTTCTGAAGGCACACAAATCACGTTGGAACACAATGTACAAATGCCTGGCTGCCCTTGTTACAAAACAACTATATACGTGTGGTAATTTTTGTTTTTTATATCGCATAACGTACGGCAAATAATTTCGAGAGTCAATCTAGCGAGAAGAGACTGAACCTCGCAACCTTGAGTCTTCAAATGCTTCTCTCGGATAAGTCTCACGAAGGTTTTGGATGTTTCATCGAAAGTGGATTGGAAGCCTTCCAGGACCTTTGAGTGGAAGGCAGGTGTAATCAGTTTTCGACGACTGTGCCATTTTTCCCCTTCGGAGAATTTTGTATGCTTTAATTATTTTTATTGAATACGATTTTTTTTGTGGTACAAATCCACAGTGTATTGATGCATAAAGGCGGGTATTTTCCCCTTTATCGAGAAGGTACGAAGTCAAACCAGCCTAACGCCAGAAATTTTGCAATGATAATCGGAATGATCTGACAACAGGAATGATCTGGTGGACAAAACGAATTATGTCCACCGAGACGATGTCATAAAATGTGCACACTCGTTGCAGTGGATTTGCGAAAATTTGCACGTGGCGAGGCGTTATTGATGCCTTATGTGAATAAAACATTTGACCCATTTGTAAGTCATACTGCCGGAGTTTTTTTCCGTATGGCTTAAAATTGACTACAATGGACTTAGGCTGGTTTGACGTCAACTTTTCATCTGTCCTCCCTTCGGTGAAAAGCAGTCGCATTGTATGTATGTGGTACACAGAATGTTAATGGAAATCTTTTTTCCATTAACATGTTGCATCCCGACCCGGCTATTTTTGACCAAGTTAAGGCGGTTTATAATACAAAATCGATGTTTTGTTGAATTTGTTGCAGGAACAAACATTTCATGTCTTGACAGCCAGGAAAAACGGAATAGGCAAGTTTTTTACGCAGAATTCTTAGCCAGAAAAAAATGCCCCATTCAAATCGGACAGGAATTGATCAAGTGATAGCCATTTTCCGCACCAAGTTAAACAAATGAGAATTTGTGACAAAACCAATATTTTTTGTTGCACTAGAAAAAATTGAAAACAAAAGTCATTTTACAATTTAGCAATGTTCCAAAAATTACGAAAAGCTCTGCAAGTGATACTTATATGTATAAAAACAATTCAGATTTCCCCCTTTGTTTGGTCCATATTTGTTATACAATTAGTGTAGTATGAATGTTTTGAAGTCACTTGTCGGATTTATTAATTTCATTATTTCACCACAGCAACCACCAAAAGCATTCTTATTATGTATTTCACCACCAGAATTTGCGCTAGATACACGTTTCACAAACATATTTTGGACCCTACACACTGAAACCACAGTATTATCAAAATTTTCGTTTTCTAGCTTGGCGCCGCATAACGGCTATAACTTTTCGTGGCAAAGAATGTGAAATTTTCTATTGGATCCGAAATGAAATTTTGCATGCAAAAATTGCCTATCACATTTTTCCTAGCAATGGTAACATTAATAAATGTATGTTCATGCAGTCAAAATTAAAAAACCGATTTTGCACAAATTTGAGATTGTGTAAAAAATTTTGTGTGTATTTTGGCCATTAATAATCGGACGGGGTCAAATATTTTGTGCCACATAGGAAATTTTGCATGGACCATACATTCTTTTCCACGGACGGGGGAGCTATGGACAGAGGGGGCTACATGGGTGTGTGGTGCCCGAATGTACCTGTGCTAAAGAGCAAGCCGGTGCCCAGCCAGACCTGAAGGAAATCATACGTTCTGGATTTGGTAATAATTTCGCGGGAAGATGTGACTTTCTATGGGAAACAAAAATGTCTCCTTTTATCTTGATCTCAGATTCTCAGAATTATAGTACTCACAGAAATTAGATTAGAAAAAGCTGTTGAGATTTCTTTAGAGAAATTATGTATGTACGTCAATGTATTTTGCATTACCTGCATATCTTTGGGGTCACTAAGTAGAACTATTTTGAATTGATTCCCAACGCAGCATAGGACCCGATGACCGTATTTTAGATGCCAGGCTCGGAGTACCGGGAGAACAGCTGTGCCAAGCAAATTATAATGAATTTGTACAAACTTTAGACCAATTACGTGCTGCCGTTAGCAACTCCAACCTACTAACAAAAATTAAAAGCCCATTCTTTCCTGGGGTAAAATGACCAGGACTTACATTCGGGGTTATGAAATTTCCAAGCATGTCCAAGCAACGGCAGTTGAATACCTCTTGGGATTTTTCGTAATAAACGATCTTGCCGACTTTCCCAGAAGAGAGAATAATACAGAAAGGCGATGAAGGCGATTAGGTACAAATATCTAACCTCCAGGACGATTCCTAGGACGTCTTGCACTACTTCCATGTTTAGTTAGGTTTATGTTAAGGCGAAGCGTCTGGCCGTGTTTTGGAGCACTCTTTGAGCACTGGAATAGAAATGTTGATAAATTATCCACTGCCTTATAAGATGTGGTTCCTATAAAGCCCATTCCTGGATGGACATGAATGTATGCACATGAATTCAATGGAATTATTTTGCAATTTTCAAAGGCACATTTTTTCACGGTAGTTAATTGTATGAATTCTTTGGTCTGCTGCATGCAAAATTATTAAATGGGCCAGAAAGTATATGTGTATGAAAGCATTCTAACGATGAGTCTCTCAACACATAACTGATTACGTCTGTACCATTCTTTCTTCCAAGGATTTGACTGGAACGCTTCTGTTGAAGTTAATGCTTTTGCACGGTTGCACTCATTTCGCCAGCAAAGCTTTAAAATCTCGTCCTTTCGAATCAATTGAAGCAGGTTAATCACAATGCCTATAGTAAATTTCATGCCGTGATTCCGGCCTCATTAAAGCATACGCTGGTTTTTCCAGCGTAGTTTTCACTAGACTCACTCGTGCTTACGCATTTTACACGGTTACGTATGAAATGGTATTGTCATTTGTTAGTTTAGTACAAAGGCCGATTTTACTTGTTGACCAGAATTACAATTAAATGCCTGACAGAATTTTGAACGAATAACAGCAAAATTGACTAAACTTGAATGCATTTTTAGACGTAAATCCCGATATTCATGTATTAGATTACTATTTTCTTGTGTGGAACTTGCCACGTTTGTCAATGTATGGTTGGAGACAGGGTATTGCTGGATTACACATTTTTCATGGGATTACGGATTTTTGCAAATCCTATTGGATTTGGTTCGCCGAATTTCATAAAGATGCAATTAATATGGGCTGTGCCCCAGCCAAAACGGCGAAAAATTACAAAATTCTGCCTTGAGGTGGACTGTCCCTTGAGGTGGACACATAGAATCGGAATAAAATTATAATTATTTCCTACGCTACAGGCTATTATCTATAAAATTCCGACATGAGTTTTTTCGTTGGGGAATTTGAATTTGCCTAGTTACGCTTTCACCTAAAATTAAATAATCCGTAATCCCATGTTAAAATTTTCTGGGTTTACGGATTATTTCATTTTCCCAAAATCTCTCGACTGGGATTATGGGATTAAATGAATATTTATTTTGCCGTGGGATTTGGATTCTCGGATTACATAATCCAAAATCCGAATTCGTAATCCCGGGATTACAATCCAGGATTAACAATACTCTGGTTGGAGGATGGTTAGCGGCAGAGAACTTGCTTTATTTTTTCGCGGAATTTTTAGAGTGTGATTGTTTTCAATAACCAAACTGTATGTTTAGCTTATCGTATTTGTGTTACACCAATAATTCACTATTTATGTACTTAATTATTATTTGGGGGAATCGAGGATTTGGGGGAATTGATGATGGAATAAATAGTGAATATGAGGGGAATCATTCGCTGGCTGAGAGAGGGGAAAACTCCCGGGAATTGCTCTAAAATAAGGGTGAGCACAGTAAACAGTTTATGCTAAACAATTACGGCCTATTACTTTATTCGGAGAGTCGAGGGCAAATACAAGTTGTAATAATATTTCTTATAATATTCTAGGCTATAGCGTCAGAGTTGTGCGGTTCTGCCAATTCTTGAGCCCGGACCGGCCCGTAACCGCAAATTTTTTATAAAAAAAAGTCCGGACCGGACTGAGCCCGTAATATTTTCAATAAGCAAGCCCGTGGGGGCCCACGGGCCGCCACGGGCTTTACGAGCTCGAAGAAAAACAATTAAGTACTTTAGTGTAGATTTCGTTTGCATAATGTTTCCATATATTGCGGGATAGTCAAATTATTCTTTATATTTTACAAAAGTGCATGCACAAAAGCAGTTTGTATACACATATAGATACACTTTAAGAGATATTTGTATACAAAAACTAAATACAGATTTAGTAATTCGCAAAGTAGAAGCACAATCCCAAAATATTGGGATAGAATTAGTAGATTTTCAGCAACAATTTCTGTATAGAAAAGTTTAATTTTATATAGCAGAAAAGCCACTGAAATAAACATAAATTACATTTATGTTTAGTTTAAGCTCACAATTAGCATGTTTTTTAAATACAACAAAAACTAGCCAGCATTTTGATAGCATAATATTTTACCATAATTGTTACGGAAAACGGTAACCACATTCGGTGACAAAAGTATTAATTCTTAAAGCCTATTCTTTTCATAATAAAAAACATACGCTGACTTGCTTTACCTATGTAACTATGTATATGTATACATATATAAGACCAAGTTTTGTCGGTCCGCGAGTAAGGCGGAAAAAATCTTAAAATTTCGATTTTCAAAAATATTTATAAATGGAAAAGTCAGGTTTATAAAATATGTGAGATTTTTAGGGAAAATGATCATTCGATCCACAACTTTGGAAATTGCACAAAAAAACAAATTTTAAGGGGAAATTAACAGACAAATTTCAGCATAAATCTAGACACTGATAAAAGAAGACGTTTTTTGAAGTACCTGTCAGCCGATAACGGGGCTGTTTTACTTTTTTAAGCTCAACGATTTCTGGTGCACAATTTTTTGTACTTGAGTGGGGAACAAAAATCTTCGAGCGCGGGAAAATTGCAAATTTTACAGGTCCGTACAACCCGTGTCCTCATTTAGGCCCGCCCCGGCTCGTAATGTGCACTAAGTTTTGAGCCCGGACCGGACCGAGCCCGCGGGCTTCGGGCCAACCCTAAAAAAGCCCACGGGCCCCCACCTCTGGCTAGCGTGGCTTCTTCTTTTCTCAAGGAATCCTTATCGGTAAATTAAATATCTTATCCTAAAACATTCCTATTCTACACCCATCCACACTTAACCCAAAATATTCCCTATCTAAAGGTCCAGTTAATAAGATATTCATACATAAATTTTCATAACTAAGCATTATTATACCACATTTGGTGGCTATTCAGCGTTTCTACTGCTTTCAAAATTTGTATGTGTAAATTACATGTACAAACAACGTCCATTAAATTTGGACTGAGTTGTGTTTGAGCCTTTTATGTACATTCTAAACTCCTAACTTTGAAATCTATAGTTTAGCGTTTATTGAAGACATTTTTGTAAACATTTTGTGGTTGCAAATAGTAGTACGTATTTTATATATTTTGGCTATAAATTATGGCAAAATCTTTAAGAATCCATTATAATGGATTATAATGGACACCTATAGGTGTACCTTGTGCCATGGATGTATGTTTTCGGCGTTTTTCTTCCAGATTTGGGCTGCACAATGTGTCAGAAACGTGTGTTGGGTAGACTGATAGGGTCTAGCGCATATATTTCATTTCGGTGCTTGTAACAACGAGAAAAAACACGAGAGAGGCAAAAAAGAGAGAATACGTCGACTTGATACAGTGGATTCTCTCTATAACAACTCTCCTTATAACAACTTTTTCTCTATAACAACTCGATTTTTCATCCTTTCGTATATGTAGTGCACATATTAAATGTTCCATATAACAGCCCTTCCCTTTAGGGTTGTTATAGCGAGAGTCCACTGTAGTGCTCCCGTGGTAGAGATATTTGTATATGACTGTAAGTACCTATATGACATGATGGGTTGATCACGAGGTCGTCAAAATTCAAAATGGAAGTTTTCGCCATGTTAAATTCCTTAAGAAAGTCGGGTGCAAGGGTCCTATTTATGGTATGTTTTTCGAATTTGAAATTTCGAAGTTTTGTGCTGTGGGTCGAACTGGTCCAAATGTTTTGCACATTCGGTTGTTAGCGAAGGTGATAAATGTGTGGAAAAAATTTCAGACTCGAGCGGCTTTTGCACTTCAAGGCCCTTACTTACTATAGTAATCATTGCCACAAGTTGGAGGAAATGCGATTCTAGTGACGGCAAGCAGGCCTTCGCTAGTTCAGTTATTTGTGCCATTGCTTCACCGATTCAACAACAAATAGCTAAACGTCTGTTCGATCAGGATGCTCACGATAGTCACTACGAGATGCCGATCCACAAAATACGCTGAGCCCATCACAGCTTTCATAGGACGCAGTGAGTGCAGATAGGATTGGCGCCATTTTCTCAGTATACCCTGTCCATGTTTATTATACTCTTTCCATTCGAGAAGTACTCGAGTGCTTCGGAAATGGAATTCCGCCAGGAGTCCGAAAGCGGCGAGGAGAATACCGGTCATTACAACTACGACAGCGACGAGGACCAATACCTGAATGCCCCGCATTTTAATGGAGCAATAGCAACAGTACACTACGGTAATCATGACCAGGAGCTTACAACTTGGAAGCAGGAAGTCACAGATGATTTCTTGAAACATGGACAGCAGAATTTGGATTTGGCGGTAGGTCCAAAATTTGTAGCGGGCTGTTTGAAACGCCAAAATTGACCGTTGGGCCGTTTTCTCACTACAAATTTTGCAGTTATATATGCGAACCGTTTAACACGTATAGCTGTAACTATAGTTATATAATACATGTATAGTATATTGTCGTGTAACTGTCGAAACATATTATCGTACATAAATATTGTATATTCGTGCGCCTGTTTTGAAACGTAAACGACGATATATATATATTTAATTATGCATACAGTGGAGTCTCTCTATAACAAGTCTCTTTATAACAACAATTCTCTGTAACAACATCATTTTTCCAGCCCTTCGTACATGTATGGTGCATGTTTAATGTTCTATATAACAACTTTTCTCTGTAACAATATTTTTTCTCTTCCCTTCAGTGTTGTTATAGAGAGACTCCACTGTATATATGCCAAATGTTTCAGACGTGTGGATGTGTATATGATCCAATATAACATTTATGATAACATGACTCACCACAATTCGTCAATGACGGTCAGGGAGACCACGGTCATGGTAAAATTTGTCATTATTGGCACGAATATGGACGCATGGTACAAGTATTCGATGAATCCCAAGCTCAATCCTGCTATGATTGAAGAGGCGTCAGATTTAGCAGCCGAGCCGAGTACCGAAGAAATTTGCTCAGGAGAAAATGGTCGCGTAATGGCGCTCAGCGTCATCAAAACGGAAATTAAGTGGATGTTCCAGAACGAGGATTGCATGAGCAGACCGGAAAATCTGGAGAGCCTTCCAACGGTAGCGGAAGGTTTGATGCAACATTCTGATACGGATCAGTGTCAAAACGAAATTAAAGCACTGGTAAATGGTAAATGGTGGTAAATACATGAATAGTGCCGAGCTTTAGAATGCCATATTACGACAGGTTCGAGAAAGTCCATATATATATGCTATACTATATATGTGGTATATATATATGGTATACCTTCGAAGCGCCGGCCAAAGGTAAGAACCATGTTGATAAATGGCGGGAGAGTTTCTTCATTTTCCCACACGCTCAAATGGGACACGCAGGCGATGCTGAAGTACAAGGTCATAACCCGCATGAATATCTTCTGCATCTGCGTCGCCCCGGTTGTGCACAAATTTATTTCGACGGTTCGGATGAAAACAAAGATAAAATAGGAGAATATTGTCACAAAATTCAACTTCCAACATCGTCGTTGCCACTTACCGCCAAAGGTGACGTGATTCTTCCTCCAACTGAAGGGATGCGCACATAAATAATGTCCGAATTGGATCGCCAGACCTACGTAACGCCGGATCTTTGGAGTTACAATAATTCCCGTTTTCACGATCTTCTTCATTCCGCCAGAGACGTTTCGTGAGTGTAGTTTAACAAATGCTTCCAGCTCTTTTGACCTTCTGCCGTTTTGACGAAAATCGATGGAACTGCCTGGGAAATGATGACAATGTATCTGTCCTTCGGATTCAATTTTGGCTCAGCATAAGGATATATAATTGCAAATGGGAATCCTCATACATGTCGAGGCCAGCAATTAGGAGCCGGTTGCCGAAAATTTGAGTTTAAGTTTGTGTAGCACACCCAATTCAGTGGAGTCTCTATGTAACAACTCTTAAGGGAAGGGCAAAAAATGCTGCTACAGGGAAAAGTTGTTATGTAGAACATTAAGTATGCACCTTACATGCACGAAGGGCTGGAAAAATAATGTTGTTACAGAGAAATGTTGTTATAAGGAGACTTTTTATAGAGAGACTCCACTGTATTGTACGAATCAAGGAAATAACTACAGCATCGATTAAATTTCGAACACAAGGCCATGCTTGGACATGCACGTTTGCATAATTGCATTTATTCGGCGTATTCTGTCAGTCAGCAATGGACGTACACCGTATATGCAAGTATTTTATTGATGCTCACGTCGATTTTCTTGTCAGGGCGAAACAGGCCGCTTTTGACAGCGTAATATGTTTACTCAAATATAGCAGCACTTTCCAAACGTTGCCCGAGAAGTGGACAAATATAATTTTGTACGAATAATACCGACTGAATAAATTTAACTACTACGTTCTAAGCCTTGACACAATTGTTATTTTGCATGCAAATTTTACACCTAAACTGTATGGCTCTCTCAAATGGCTTAATCTTCGACAATTAGATTTTATCAAACTCTGTCTCGCATCTTAACGTGTGCAAATATCTGGACCGCTTACAAGAGCTATTGAATATTAAAAAAATAAAAACCAATATATTTGTTACAATACATGCATGAATATCATGTTTTTACTACATACATCATTGTAACAATATTTTATATTGCAGTGGAGTCTCTCTATAACAACTTTGATGGGAAGATAACAAATATTGTTACAGGGAAATATTGTTATGTGAAACATTTAATACGCACACTACATTTACGAACGGCGGAAGAAATAACGTTGCTACAGAAAAATGTTGTTATACAGAAACTTGTTATAAAGAGACTTCACTGTACTATATAAATTACGATCATATATGATGTATTGTAGCGACAGGCTATTTCCTGCCGCTCTCTTTCGCATTGGCGCGATTCGCCAATGATTTGGGGTTTTTCCGATGCCCCATAATAAGGCATAGTTCATCTCCTCTGTTCTTCGACTCTCTCATCGGCTCTCCCCATCGACTTGATTCTCCGTTCCTCCCCCGGTTGAATCACATTCACTTTTAATTCCCCCCATTTTCCATCTTCGTTTTCCTCTTTTCCTTATCTTTTCCCCATTTTAATTTTATTTAATTGGGCTTCATGCTGTGTACTAGATTGTACGTACTGTTGAGTTAATAAATAATAATAAATTATCCCCCCCAATTCTTCGTTGTTTGTAGTTAGTATTTATTTGCCCACTCTGTTCCCGAGTCCATAATTTTAAACTTCGTTATAGTATGTACAACGGTATTTATAATGCAAATTGCAATACCACTTCATACGTAGCCCTATAGGATACGTATAAGCACGAGTGAGTCTCGGGAAAACTACAAATTTGCTGGAAAAATCGATTGCGTATGCTTTAATGAGGCCGGAATCACGGCATGAATGTTACTATAGGCATTGTTTCTAACGTGATTCAATTGATTCGAAACGACGAGATTTTAAAGCTTTGCTGACGAAATGAGTGCAAACTTGCAAAAAGTGAATACTAATACCTATTTCATTGGTGGAACCATAATTTGTTCTATTAAACAGATGAATCAACCGTCATACCTCAGGGCACGGTATTGCCGCTGAATCTTCATGCAGCTCACCGAAACCCACAGCTTTTTCCGGATCCTTACAAATTCCAGCCGGAAAGATTTCTCGTGGAACAAGCCGCTTTTCGACCCTCTCATGCCTTCCTCCCATTTTCCGCAGGGCCAAGGACCTGGATTGGGCAGAAATTTGCCCTGGCGGAGATGAAGACGGTTTTGTCAAGTATTTGCCGGAATTCCACGATGGTCTCCTTGGATCCTCGGTCAGATGTCAAACTCAGGGTGGAAATTATATTGAGATTCAAGAGTGGCATCCGAATTCGGTTCGAGGAGAGAAAGTCTAGAATTCATTATGGCCGTATACGCCGCGATTTGAGTGATGCTTGAGGTCTATTACAGAAATGTTTGCCGAAATGAACAAAATACTTGGTAGCTTCAGTCAACAAATTTTAAATACGTGTTTGTGAAAGACATTTTTGAAATACAAGTTTGTTTTTAGGCTTGTTTGGGAAGAAATACGAAGGTTGTTCAAGTTATATTCTGGTTTATACTGAAAATACATGGAAATAAGAGGATGTATTTTGATGTATGTATTTGTTAATTCGAATTGTAGCCGACGGAAAGGTAATTTGCATTTGGTTGAACGAACGGAGCACTAAACAAAGTTTTTGGTCCAAATTTTTAAATCCTGTTTGTGCAACTAATGTGCTTAAAGGAATTATTTCAATTCAGAAGTGTTCATGTATGGTTGTTGCTGTATCTTTATAATTGGTGGCAGTATAATTTTTTTAATACTGCAAAATTCAGGGAGTTTTTTTGTCATTAAATTCCATGTATAATTGTGTCTGTATGCTTTACGTTAAAATTTCCCTTCCGTATTTTTAAATATAGGACAAATTTTAGTAATTCAAAATGACAGGCTGAAAATCTACTATACTCGTCAAGTTATGTTTTTCGACGCGCGGTTCAAATCAATAATCATTTTATTTCAATGGAAGGCTTAAACATGCTCACTGTCATTATCTACAATCGTGTTGATTACTCATGCGATTTTGGCCTCCGTTCGCCAGGAAAACGCAAGAAACCATGTTATTTTCGCCGTTTAGGCCATCTAAAGTCCAATAATTATTTCATTTCAATGAAATTTGGTTGAAATATGTGTCCGTATCTACAAAACTTATAATTTATTATTCAGGATGTAGACTGGACGCTCTAAACAAGTTTGGATTTATAACCTCGCTCAAACACATTACTTAGAAAGAAGCGGACAAATGTTCTATAACAAAAACCAACGACACTATCAAGCCAGCTTTTGAGATCATCTTTAGTACTACAAAAACTTCCGGTGTTTTCCGGGAGATTGGTGCATATGTTAGCCCAGCATTTTGCTTTTCTGTTACATCCGTATTTTCCGAAAACCTTATGTTTTCCCACCGCTCCCAGAACCAGTATATACCGGATGCGAGGAGCACCCTCATGTTCTTGGGAACCCAATCATGGTAGCGCGGATCCATGCCAGAAGTGAAAACAAATTTGGAAACGTCCTCCAAAACTTCTTCTTCCAATCGGATTTCCACCAAATCAACATGCTTTCCCGGTAATTGTTCCAATCTGTTTTTGATTTCTTTCATAGTGGAAAATTTCCCGGTTTGATGAACAGTATATAGCGTTTTCTGGACACCTGCGGTTTGATACCTGTCGTTGCTTGCCACGAAATTTGTGAGGCTTTGCATACACACAAATTGTCTTTTCTTTAGAATGTGTTCGAAGGATTCCGCACGGACCAAGTACTTTGCTCGCTCCTTTAAGCTTGCAGCAAGGACAAACCAATCCAGGTATTTGTGCGACTGCAGACAGAAATATTCATATTTTCACTTGAATATTTGACCAATGATTCACAAAAGCGTTACAAACATATTCCATCAACCCCACAAATTTTTTATGCAGTTGATATAATTCTGGCAAGATTGAACAATGTGTCCAAAGCAAATGAAATGCAATGATTACCTGAACCGACAACTCTTCGAGAAAGCGGCAGTACTCGTACAGGCCATGTTTCTTCAAAGACGTTGTGGAGCAAAACTCCGTCGAATTCGCCGAAACAAGTTTTGCCCGAACAATGTTTGTGCAGCGGTTCTCCTGGATAATCATCAGCGGTGTCCATTCCCGTAAATCGGCCAGCGGCAGTAAGCGCACATGTGTTGATATTTCTACAAATGAGTCGTACTTCATGAAAGCCTTGTAAGCACAGCCCAGCGTCATTGCTAGGCTAATCCACGCCGCAAACGTAACTTTATGCAAGTTCCCTCGATCATTCCTGCAGATCTGTACACTCTGGTCCACCAATGCCTTGGCCATGATGGAAATATCCTGCAAAATGCATAGCACTTGTTTTAATTTCTGCCCTCTGAATACTTCCTTAGGATTGCCATAATATCGGATGCACACAAGAAGGATAAGCGCCGCGGCGAGGGTCATCCATATATTCACAGTAAGTGGTTCAAATAAAACCCGCGTCCCTTCGCTCTCCATCGGAGCATGTGTTTCATGCTCAGCCATTAGAAACACAAAGGAACTCTTGTGATTATTAACGTAAAATACGTTTGAAAGAAAGTCGTCGTGTTTCACAAATTTTAAAATGGATGGGATTTCCTTGTATGATGAATGGCTCCCGCGGAAGCGGGAGAAATTAAAGGAGCGAAACAAGAAACTCTGTACGGCAAGGTTTAGATTCACCGGATGTGTCAGATTGAACGTGTCTCGATTCAGCATTTTTTTCCAAGACTTGAATGTTCCTATGGCATCTGAAGTCGGCCCAACGATGCTGCCATCCCAGGCAACTGCGCGACCATGGTTCGTCGCTTGGTCGTAACAGCGCCAAGCTTCCTCCGCACAGTTATGCGTGCAATTAAATCTGTAGGCCAAGTAGTGCTGAGAAACGGGAAACGCCACTGAATGGTATATATCTTCCCTTTTATTACCGCAATACCAGCAGAAGAACCAACCAGAAATATACACTGAGTTTTCGGGAGTCGAACCGGCATCATAAATTTGATCAACATAATGCAGGAAAACGAAAATAGCTGGGAGATAACGTCGATGTAGTTGGTAGATTAAGGGCTCCAAATGAAATGTGGATCCTGAAATGGCGCCCATGATTTTTGTTGGGTTCGAAAAATGTAGAAGAAATTTGGAAAAATTTTCCACGCACTATTTCTGTGGGTTTGGACTTTGCCCCAATTTCCAATTACAGCGTTGGCTGCGCTAAGCTGATAGTAACGATTAAATTTATCGAATGCGCTGCCTGTGACCTGGGGCAATATTATGACTTCCACCGAGCAGTTTCTCGTGCGGGTTTTGAAGAGATTTTGGGACCAGAAATGCGCGGGGTTTTTTGGTGAAATTATTAAATGAGGATAGTTGCTGAAAGCCCAGCGATTACTAAAAGGCAACACGTAGATGAGACAATGCTGGATAGGTCCCAACAAATTGTTCAGTTCTAGTACCGAATTCGAGTGATTCAGTTGGTTGCTTGGGCTAGCATCGGCTCCTATTGTTAGTGCGAGCAAGGGAAACAAAAGCATTTTGTACGGGATGCTAATGTCACACCTTATTTCGGCTGTCGTAATGTACTTAAAGTCCTGTAAATATTTAAATGACAAAGACGTTCAAAACATCTTTAAATGTACTTTGTTCTCCGAACATTTCAGCGTTATTCTTGCATTATACTGTCGATAAATGTATGTAAGTGTATTTTGTGGAGGAAAACCGAATGGATAATAAAACCAATTTCCTAAAGGCTGAAGTGAGAATATTGTAAAACGAATGCTGCATTTGCGTCACTTAAAACATTTGAAGGTCATCCCAACTTTGGTCAAGACTTAATCAGTAGCAATAAGCTGATTGCGGCAACACTTAAAACATATACGAGCGTGACACACGTGTATTAGCATACCATGCATGCATATTTGGCGACACTTGGAGTTAGCCGAAAAAAAATTCCCCTTGAAGTTTTTTCCTTGAATCTCTGTAATAACTCTGAAAGGAATTGCTTATTGATTCCTATTGGCACTGCTGTTATAAGAGAATTGGAATATGTACATATGCATGCAGGCAAACTTCTGCTGTTATGACACGACGGATTCCAATTGATTGGTCCTTCCATAATAAAAAAAAATTAAAAATTAAACCTGGGGTTTATACTCCGATATACCGTATGGTCTGACAGAGTGTTTCCCTTTATTCTCTCGGTTTGT
>JAQGBT010000686.1:0-44639 GCA_034698585.1 Disparrhopalites patrizii | reverse complement strand
ACACTTGATGAATATACATTTGTTGTAGAATGTACGAGATTTTTGTGGCCTACTTGTGGTTGTATGTTGAAAAGGGAAGTTTTATGAAAGAATGTGAGTGGAAAATCTGGTTTCCAATATTTTCTCCGCGTTTGTAACAATACAGCTCCCTTTATTGCGAGATTGGACAGATTGCGATCACTGAGGGATTTTACAGAATTCGTTATGAAATTCTACCATATGTAAAGTATTTACGTAATTTGTGAATGATATTTTTAAACATACCGTGTTGATAGGAGTTCTCAGCTGGCCTGAACATCATTGTTTGCCTTATTATTATTGGTTTCGATTTTGTGGTTAGATCTGCAATAAAATTTCCTTGTACATAATTCGGTTTGGAGCATGTGAGTTGCATTGGAGAAACTAAGCCTGGCAAAAATCGCAAAAGTTTTCTACTCTCATTGCAGTCTCACCCCAAACCACAAAACTCACAGACGTTATTCAACTCATAATAATGACGGTTTTTGTTAGATACTTTCAACTTTAACTCAGCAACCATTAACTATTATTATAGAAAATACGTAGGATGCGACAAACAGAATTTTGACTTGAGTTTTCGGGGTTTTCGGGATAGAAAAAGTACCATATGCTTAGCATTACTTGTGGTAAAAGCCACAAGTCTGCGATGGATGTTTGACGGATTTTTCACATTCATAAGGCCCTGTGTGCGCAATATTGCCGAAGACTAGCAGTCTTTCCGGTATGAACGAAACCGGTGTCATTACATAAAGAATTCTTCCCACGTGGACTAACTGTTGGTCACGTCCTGAAAACCGTCCGTCGACCCTCTTTGGCTCAACATAATTGCTATTGAGGCTTTACGTGGAAACCATTTAATATAAATTATTATTTTCCAGCTTAAAAAGCACATTAATCACTCAGAAGACTTTGGTGATTTAGGAATAGGCCATATTAATATTTGTCATTTGTCACCTATTAATACGAAATCTGATGTCGTTTACAAACTGCATGAATTGATTACGTGTAATCCAAACGATTTTTGCCATTACAAACTTTATGAAAATGAGAAAGTATAAATCAAATTATTGTCATTGCAAACTGCATGAATTGAGTAAATGTGTAATTTTTATATTGTAATTCCAATGAGTAAATTTTCAATTGTAATCCAAATGAGTTTTTTGCAATTATAGCCTGAATGGGCCGTGGTTTTTTCTCTTCAATCAGCGATGTTAACTGTGAAAAGTGAAACTAATTTCTCATAAGATTACGTACGAATTTTTGGAATGTCATTTCCCTTCCAATAACTTCTACTCGCACAGAAATTAACTCATTCTGCACAGATGAAGACTCACTGTATATGCACAACATTCGCCAAAATGTTTAATCTTTTGCAGCTCGATCTTCTACCTTTCAGACTGCATACCAAATGCCACTATTATTACATACATTCATATTGGCGTTTCAATTAATAATAGCAATGTGCCCTGAATGTAAAAACAAATTAGGTGCCTTGGTTTAAAAAGAAATGTTTCACTTTTTGTAGACAGAAGCACAATCGCTCCAAGCAGTTCTCGTGATTTTACTACGTGATACCAAGACTTCCGATGTCGACCAACAAAGAATCATGTCCAGATGTCGACCAATTCTCAGGGGAGTTTGAAGTCAATGTGCTGTTGGAACACTTAAAATTATGCATGCCCGAAGGAACTGACCATGTGCACATACATGAGTACATTGAAGTATTTAAACAGCTTTACAAGTAAGCAAGGCTTTACTTGCTTTCAAATACAATTAAAAATTTTGTGGGTACAGCAACATGCTTTTTCTTCTAGATTTTTTTGCATGCTTGGAACAGTATTTGGATTTGTTGGTTCAGACGTCAAAAGTAAAGTACAAATTCTCCAGCAGCATAGAAGTGGGGAGTCAAAGGAGCAGTACACAACCGTCGAAAAAATGCTCGAATTTGAAGTTTCATCCGGAGTTATTACGACCAACAGGGAAACAAATGGGTCACGCACGCTTCTACGATTACATCGATCGCTAGGTGAGACGTAAATCCATTCAGTGTACTGAGACTGATGTACTGCCATATATGAACAGTGAGGTCCGGGTTATTCTCGTCTTGTATATTGAATTGTTTATCGAATTGTTTATTGAATGTTTTATCGATTGTTTAGTATTTGTATCCCAATTTTTGGACAAAGCCCTTGAAATAAAAGACAACGAAGGGACAACCCACATTTGCAAACTTGCGTATGACAATACGTTGGCAAGGTACCATCCGTGGCTAATCAAGAAAGGAGCTCACATGGCGATGTACGCGCTACCGACTAAACAAGATCTCTTTGCCAAGGTACACCAAGCAATTGCTACCAATTGTTTGCTCTATCAAATTGCTAAAAAAAATGCCCAATGATTTGCCATTCGCCAGTTTTGTTAATGTTTCTGTTGCTGCCTGTGGCTCGGCAAGAAATTTTGCCAACTCTCGATATATTTACAAGCATGGTAGCGGTGCCTATTTATTCCGTGCATGTAAGGAACGTGTAGAGTGTGCGTGATTAAAGTAAACTCCTTTCGTAAGGACTATAAAATATGTATGTTAGGTGAGACGATTTTCGGCCACAGTGAGTTATTGCCTCTGCGCAACCCAATTCTGAGCGCGTGTTATATGCTCGTGAAAGTTTTGCTTACCATGTTAATGATAAGCAAAAAAAAGTTGTTTTCGGAAAATACGAACTTAGTCGATTGTTTCTTTGCGCATGAGTTTGTGAAATTATGAAACGTACGAAATATTTGAAAAACTTGTCTTCATTCTCACTGACGGAAAATCTCAGTTTTTATTATTATCTTTTTATATAGGTTTGTGGTTGTGACGTGGAGAAAGACAATGTAGAAGCATCGGTCAAGGATGTGATCGCCAGAACCCAAGCAATCTACGACAGGTGTGAGCAGTTGTACCAAGCGAGGGATTTGTTGGCTTTACCATAGAAAATGCGATATGCGAAGGACAGCTTTAACACGCGAGAGATCGTTGCCAGTACAACTTCCATGTTATTAATCATTGTGAAGTTGCTAAATTTTCAAGTCATTAATACACTGCAATATTACACCTTAATATCCTTATTGTAAGAATCATGAGACATCTTAAACATAACACAAACTAATAGACAAATAAAAACATTCCAAGGGTATTCAAGAATACATTTGCGTGTGAGTCTCTTCTCCCTACAATTTAATAACATACGCACGACCAAATTTTGCACCTTTTCATTTGTTTCGTTTGAAAAGATATGAAAGTTTTCAGCTTAAGGATGTTTGTTGTGTCAAAAGTCAATATTGTCAAGGAACTCCCGGTATTATAGTTAAGAGTAAGAGGACACACAGGACCTTTCAAGTACTGGCCATATTGCTGTTTTGCCACTTTACCAGTGTCTCAGCTTCATGTAAATTAGAGTACCTGGATAAACGAACACTTTGCCTAAGATGTCTGACCTTGCTGGACACTTAAATTATTTTAAGTACAATAACTATGACTATATAATATGTATTTGTTCATCATGCTAAATAGAACTTTTTTAAATATTTCAAATTTTTATATTACCTTTCACTCAGAAGGGAAAGCACCTCTCAGAAATCATAAGCCCATACTGTTGCACAAAGAGACTTTGTCCATAACTCGCCCATCTGCCACTTCGACTTACAAGCGCTCTGCGCACGTCTCACTATCAAGTCTGTGCAAGCTACAAGGAGAGAGCTTTTTCAAATCAACTGTTTACGGTTTAACGTGGAGGGTTGGAGAGCTTTTTTTGCACTTGCTTTTATTCATTTATTTCCCCTTTTAATTTATCCTCCCTGAGATTCAGGCGGGAGGATAAGTTTTCCCCCCATTTTTTTTCGTGAGTGTATTGAAACAAATCGGGAAATATTCCTTGTCATATTGTCATATACCCTTATTTTGGAATTCCGGGTACACTCGATAGCGCAGCAGGTGTTTTCCATAATTTATAGAAACTGTCAGTTACTTGTGATTTGAAGTGAATGTTTACCTTTTTTTTTATTGAAATGAAACCAACACCAACTTGTACTTGAGACGAGTGCTAACACTTTTAAAATCAAATCATGCGCTAATGTTATTTTAATAATGTTAAAAATTGAACTATGGTTCCTTTCGTAGACAGTGGCAGTCTACAAAGCCGGAATATCAATCTGAGTCGTCTAGTTGTGTTGAAAGCCTGTGTCGGCACCGTGAACTTTCTAAATCCTTGGTTTGTGATTCTTTAATACTATCAAATCTTTAGTGCTGGAACCAAAAACTTTAGAAGCGGAGCCACCATGGCGAACGAATCACGAAAAGCTGAAGGAGATGAGAATTTACTAATCACAGAGGAACTCGAAGGTCGGACAAAGTTTGTGACATCGGGTTTGATTAACCGGGAATTTGAGTTGAGAGGTAAGATTAATAAAATGCCGGTGTACGTTGCCCTCAGTAATATCCATGTTTTAATATCAAATGTTGAATTTATTATCGATCCAAGAACTTACCTTAAAAATTAATTCTGTTGTAGCAAGAACAAATATTGTGGATGCTTACAAGAAAATGCGGGAAGCTAAGATGAAACGATCCAAACTTTTACAAATGAAAAAACTGTTGCTTCCTAAGGATATTTTGGATCTACCTTTGACTGATCTTTTGAAACAGGTGAGTCGGGATTTAAGTATAGCATATCTTCAGAAAGCAAAGGGGTTTCATACAAATTGCAAATGATATTTAATGAATTTGCTTATGATTTGTACAGCTTGGCAATCCTGCGACGACATCAGCTTTAATTCAGAATTTACTGAGTGTTCCTAAAAAACCTGTAGCTCATGTCACTTTCGCAGATTTGGGAGTTAATTCGAGTGCAGAGACACGTAATCCTTCAGGACTTTGCACCCCACAGGTAATAAATTCTATTGTAGTTCTACACGATTTGCTGTTTCATTTACGTTTCACTAAGTCGTTATACCTTTGAACGTGTTATTTAGAAAGCCTTTGAATTTTGTCATGTATTTTCTCAGATTTTTAGAACACCGAAAAATTACACCGCAGGGAAGAGGACGCCTCTGTTTACATTTGAATCCGCCTTTAGAACCAAAGTTGCTCCTTCGGCTATTAAAAAAGAACCACGTCCACCCAAACCTGGGGAACAGATATTCACATTTTCCGCGTCGGGTTCCCCTGTATTAGTTGAAAATAACCGAACTACAGCGGCAACGGCTGATAGTGCTGCAAGAATTAAAATCGATGCTGGAAATGGCCAAGTACGTTTATTTACACGTAGTTGCACGAAGTAAATTCGCTAGTTGCTACTTCCTGGTGTTGTTAAATTGCATGGCATTATTTGTATTATTTCAGTCAATAGACGTCGATTTAGTTTTTCGGGATGGACCACCAGAAGCTAGGAACAAAATTGTCACAGATTTTCGATGTTGGGCCAAGTCTCGCTCAACCGTGCAAAGTAAAAAATTCCTCCCTCATCGTCCTCCCGTGAAGAAGACAGGGAGCTTGACTCGTTCGAGAAAGTAGTTTCAGTATTCCGCTTCAGTGGATTTTAAGAATTATAACTTCAGGGAACGACAATTTCATAGTTAAAAAAAAACAACTACTTTACCTTTAGGCGGAAACGAAATGTATAGATTTTTAATGTTTTCTACGGCCTACACAAAACAAATGCAATATTTTCTAAAAGGCATCAAATGCTTGAGAGTTAATTATTCTGAATGTACGTATAAATGCTTAATGATGCTTCTTTGCATTCATATTTGTGTCCAACCCATTGTCATTAAATGAAAAGGTAAATTAAAGTATAGATTAGACACCATTAGTGATTCCGTAAAAAAGATGTTTGTGTATTGTATTGATTATACTTTGTACGTATGAGTTTTTTTCAGTTTGCAACGATCTGAACGTGTAATAAATCAAAATACATTTGATATACGTACACATGATTTCATGACGCATAAGTGATTTCTTCATTTTCACGAAGTAATTATTTTACTTTTTTTCCGTTTTATTTTCGTAATTTGACTTTACCTGCTTATACCTTGTAAAACGTACAGTTTGGCGTTTTTTGACGTCGGACTATTCTCTGCGAATTAAAGAATTTGCCTCGCGCCTATAATGCATGCCATCATGGTGCGGAAAAAACCATTTGAGATTGTCACATGTTTGTGGTGGGAGATCTTTTTCAAAAACGCATTTCTTTTATTCGTTTCCCTGTTTTGGCTCTTGGCTCGTCTCTCCCTGATAATAATGTGAACCGTAACAATCGTAATAAACACGGGCACCGTAAAAGTTTGTAACTCAGTTTTCAGTTCCCATACACTACTAAAACTCCAGGAACACTAAATTTTAATCAAGCAATTAATTACAGTTAATCCTCAAGCATAGCAGTCAGGTGTGGTGAAAGGTATGATGTTTTCTTAAAAATTTTATTGCTTTATTATTATTATTACTAAAATCAAAATCTCTGATGTAATGGAACGGTTGTAAAACATGTAAATAATTTAAGGTAGGCAAGCACTTGTCCAACAGAAGGTGATCCATAACGAGCTTGATAACTAGGTGTATTTATACACCATGTAACTTGTAATATTTGCTGGTTGATTTAGAGCTGAAATGATTAATTTGTGTTGCTTTCAGCCTTACGAATTCGGTTATATATAATGGGGAATGTGAATGCAACAGCTAGTGCGACGGCACACACATTGATCAACAATAACAGCGATCCGGTGCCAAGCTTTCACGTTGTAAACGATGCAGATAAGCCGAATAAGGTCATGAAATCCGGAGGAGGGTGTCCGGTGCAACATGTAAGTTCAGGAAACCCGAATGAATTGAGAATTCTTATCGAAACTACTGATTGCTACAATTATGTTAGACTGGATTAATTTTTTCAAAGTTTGAAAATTCTTGAAATAAAATTTTATGTCTGTATCTCTGTGTTTGTTTTTTGCAGGATAAATGGATATCAGAATGTCCAGCAAAAGCAAATTTAGTCAAAGATCTTGTGAAAGATCCCAGAACCAGTGATTTGGATCCTTTAAATATGGTAAGGTCAATTATTGTTACGCCTGTGTCAATCATGTGTTCATGTTGACACACGAATATCGAATATCCTTTCTTTACTAGGAGACATGATGATCGAGATAGTCAGTGATCAGTTAGAAAATGTGCTGCACCTGTAAAATGATTTTTGGCCGTTAATCATATTTTGTTGCCAATACTGACATACATTGGTATACTAATTAATCATTTTCCTTTGACACAGATGCCACCTGCAAACCAATCGCCGGCTCCGGATCAGCCTTTCCCATTATCGACGGACCGGGTCACGAGTACTATTCCGAAGGCTGGTTCAGAAAAGGACTATTGGGTTTACCCTTCACCTCAGGTGAGTGATGTTGAAATGAAGGAAAAAGGGTGTTTAGCAATGTCAGGGTAAAAATCCAGAGGTGTGGTGTAAAAGTTACATGGAATTTTTAAATATTAGATGTTTTGGAATGCCATGTTACGAAAAGGATGGAAATGGAAAGAGGAAGATGTTTCGCAAAAGGATATGTCAGCAATTATTAATATTCACAATGCCAACAATGAGCAGGCGTGGCGAGAAGTACTGAAATGGGAAGCACTACATTCTACTGAATGTATGTGTCCGAAATTGAAAAGTTTTTCGGGAAAGGCGCAAGACTTTTCTCCACGTGCACGAATTCGGAGCTGGTAAGAATACTTTCTAATTAAATTTTGCATTGATCCTTTGATCACGAATAATTGAATATCAACGATTCTACAATATATTTCTTAGCGGTTTTAGCATACGAAACAGTGCGTGAGTGAGATTAAGCGAGCTTATCACACTTTGTGACCTGAAAGAGCTTTTGCATGTATTTGTTTGTACTCCGAACAGGTTGGGATATGAGCTCCCGTTTGATCGTCATGACTGGATTATAGACAGATGTGGGAAGGATGTCCGTTATGTAATCGATTATTATGATGGCGGACCCGTTGACAAGGACACATTCAAATTTGCATTGTTGGATGTACGTCCAGCCATGGATTCTTGGGAGAACGTTTGGGATAGGATGAAGGTGGCCTACACTCGCTGGCGCTATGTGAAAGACGAATAGAATGTTGAATAGATTTTTGAATCTGCAAACAAGTTCGCGGAAGCTATATTCTTCTTAAAATAAATGAGGAAATCACATGAATGTGAAAAAATTGGTAGAGAATGATAGAAATGAAATTGAAGTTTTAGTCAAGATATGTATCAGTCGCACCTCGTAGGCATTTGTTCTTGCAAAAGCGTTTGCTTCTATTGCAAAAAGGGTCTCATTCCCTAAATTTAGTTATTTATTTATTAATTTTTTAAACTTTACACACATGTTGTGTTGATAATTAGTTAATTAGATTGAATTTTCCCACATAGCATTCAGTGCTATCACAAATGCAAATAAAAGCTAGTACAAGTTACTACGTATTCATTATAGCAACAAAATCATTGAACTGGAGGATGCGCTGATTAGGATAATGAAGAGAGGGTGATGTCTTAAGCATACATTTTACTCATCTTTCCTTACTTACCGCTTTTCTAACTCGACTTTTGGGTAGCTCTTGCGAGTAAATACGATTTACCTATACTGCCATTTGAATTTGTCTGAAGTTACCAGGCGCGTTAGTAGTTAGTACTAACGAGAAAGAAATTATAATACAGAAGGTCTCGGCAGGGAATGATGAATAAACTTCTGTTACTGTATTTCCGTGGTTTGGGATGGCTTGCAAACGAACCCTCCGTCGTTGGCTAATATCCATTAATATCGGCCGTAAAAATGTAACAGTGCCACACCTAGAAAACCCTTTGCCAAGAACCTGAGGTCTACCAATGTGTTCCAATTACGCTAAATAAAACCGGTTGCTTTCATGAAAATCTAGTCTAATAATTACTGGTGTTACCCTGCCAGAAATTATACAGTTTCCCCTCCATTGACTTAACAAAAAACGTTTTCAGTCCATGAAAAATATCGGTGATGATTGTGCGTGTGTATGGTGTACCTATATGTATGCTGATTATGAGAGCACATTTAAAAGTATGGCTTAGTATGCACAATAATTCTTCCATATTTGAGACATCTTCACGTTTGAATAAAGTGATTCTTTTCTACAAATGCAAACTATTATGTCTACCGTTTGTGCAATTCTATTTGGATTACATTTTACATGACAAAAATATGTTTTTTTGTAGACGCTGTAGAGTAGAAAATAATTACATTCCGTGTTTCCTCTGAAATCGTGGAGACATAATTACACGTGTCAAAAGATTGTATCAATAACTTGGGTGTGGGAGCATCCGAAGAACTTTAGTGCAACGTTGGAAATCTCGATAGACATACGATTATTTCAGGAAGTTGTAGAGCCCACACAGTTCCCATTTCCAATTCACATTATCGATCAATGAAAGATTTCACAGGGTTGTGTTTGTGCTATGAAAAAAAAAATCTGATAAAGCCTTTTATTTTTCGTTTGACTAATCAACATCATGAAGGTGTGAAGACAAAGGTAAATGAGGCGACTCTTGTCTATGTGCCACAGCATAACCCAGATTCGCGAAAGTGTGTACATTTTTAAATTTTAAAGTCCATTATACTATACTTTTTCTCTGTATAGAAGCTCCTGCAATGTTGAATCCGTTTAAGAAAGGAAATCTCCATGAACTCACAGGGAATATGAGTGTGTGTGAGTTAGATCACCCTTTTTGCCAAACATGTGCAAAGGAACTTTCATGTGTATGTGTGTGTGTGTATGCAAAGTGTATTGTATTTTTATTTGTATTTTGCATCCCACGGAAAAGTTAATATAGGACTGATTTTACAAAAAGACGCATAAAAGTTACATTATTACCGCAATTGCCCAATCACATACATACACACACACTAGTAGGTTCCTGCCCTTTCTCATAAACAGTGACGAGGGGGGAGCGTGTATGTCAATAAATTAAAAATCCTGAAAGTGTATGAAAGGGATTTTTTTTACTGACACACTCGCAAAAAAATAGTCATATCCATTATCAAGTTATAATTTTCCGCCTAAACATGAAACACCCCTACCTGTAATGCCAAATTTAGATGGATAAGTGAGAAAATTATCGACCACACTCGCAGGCTGTAATAATTCTTGCCGAACTAATTGCTCTTCCATGCAGTGACAGGATATGGAGAGAATGTTACGTAATCATATGTATTTACAATGGTCAACGAATTTGGATATGCACATGCGTATACATACATAATTGAATTGACCAACCCCAACGGATATCTCACCCTCGTCAACCCTCGAACTTCCTTTGATAACACACATACAGCATTATTTTATGACACAATAAAACATTGCCTCACAAGATGATACACACAACAAATGCAATCATAACCTCCATTTGCCCTGGCATTGTCATTTTTTGGACGAAGCCGTTTTAATGTGTGTGCACAACATCCTTCCTGATACACGTGTCTTTCCAGTAAATATGTAGTTAAATTACGTGCTTTCTCTGGTTGCTTTCTCCTTTTTACCTTTCCATATTTTGCCCGGCTCCTGTACATATTTGCAGTAAGTCTTTTATATTTACTCCAAAAACGCTTGGCCGCATACAATATTTATCTTCTCGAAGGTTTAAGATGAATTGGGGGGAAATGGGAAACTTGTAAAATATTTGTAAATGCAGTACATTTTCTATGTCAAGTATTTACTAACATTTATCTAAGACCATTATTTACCAGAAAAATAGTTGGAACAAATCTGGCAAAAAAATCAAAGGTCGCCATCCTGTAACTCGATACATATATCCTATGATTCCTACACAGTACGAACTATATGCTTTATGATCCCTGAATACGCTCGCATATCCCCATACCCATAGATATTTTATTGTAATATAAGACACTTGGAATTCTGTGTACTTATACAGCATGCACATAATGTACACGGTGAAAATCTCTTGTAGACACACAGACAAACTTACGGATTCAAGTTTCAATTCTTTCGCTACTTACTTAATACATTGGAACCACACTGATTTTAGAAAAACATGTAGGTTGGAGCCGAAGCCGTTATTTACCGTGTCTTGTAGACCGTGTAACTATCAACTATATGTATACAGAAAATCTTCTTTTATATAGGTTGAAAGGGGGAGAGAGACCACTGTACATAATACATACTCTCTTCAAGTTTTTTAACAACATTCGCACACAAAGAATTCCTCGGCTTCATCTTCATTGTCCTCTCCCATAACAATAGTCTGTGTGAGAGCCTGCACATTTTTTTTTTCGCATTCACTGTTACCATGAAATAACAGTCGTATAGTGATAGGGATATGCACAATATGAATTTGGGTGTACAGGCATGTGCATTGTTGAAGAAAAATCTCAAAAAACTTTTTTATAGCACAATCCAAAGGTATGCTCACACAATCATCCGAATGTGTATGAAGGAATAATAAAGAAGATAAAGGATTAAATGGGGGAAATTGAAGCTACTACATGTTTGCCTGAACGAACAACTTGTTATTCATTGTATCATTTCTCTACACTACGTGTGTGTACTCGCATTGTTATGAGTGTACACAATTATACATACATTATAATATATACAATTATTGTACATATACATTTGGGCCCAATGCGGTTCAATTTCGCCTGCAATATTCGTACATACAGGCGGTTTATATGCATACATAATTACACATATCGGGCGTCCGCATGATTGGAACAGAACATCAATATGTGAACCTGCGAATTAGCCACTGCTGTAATATGCACCTGCAAATTCTACGTTTTCCGTCTTAATAATCATATCCAGATCTAGTTCCTTGTGAAATTGCACCTTAACCGATATGCCACGACTTTATTTTTTGAGAGACAAGCTTGAAAAGATTTTTTTTTAATTCCTGCTACTTCAAAATCGGTGAAACGAGTCCACTGGAGATTTTATTTACAGTATGGCTGTTATTCCAAAGGGAAACTATTTTTTCTGCAGCAAAGGCGTCTGCTTAACAATAAGGAAAGCCAAATGGAAAAAAATACGTTAGGAAGAAGCCATCCACTGAATTCCCGTGACAATGGAGAATTAGACGCTGCATTTTCGAGATTTTAGAAGGTGTGTTTTACTCATCAGTGAGCACAGAATATTAATTTTAGATACTTGCCCACACGTCAAGGCCTAAAGGGAAATCAAGTCCTAAGAGCGTAATAAAGGAACATTATTTAAAATCACTAAAAAATCATTCATCCATTGTCCCGTCCAATCGCACTTGCCTCCGTCGGACAGGAAGTGCTTTCATAATGAAGAATTACACCTGTGACAACTCCGTGTATGTCCAACATAACTTCCCCCCCCCCCCGTGAAAAAGGGTGAAGACTTGACAAGGAAATATGATTATAACTTCATGAGTTGTAACTCAATAGACTCATTCAATTAAATCAGTGTCAGAGGAGGGCAAGGCAATAAATTCTTGGGATTAATTTGGAGAGACAGCCACCAGAGAGATTGGATGTTTCAATGGGAATTGACATTTTTGACTTGGACCTGAGTTTGGGTTGAACAGACGCACATTCCACGTACTTGTGTAGGTATACATAGGTATATGTACCTATGCACTTTCATAATAGATCCGCACCTGTAAAGTGGATGGCCAAGACATGGAAAGGAAGGAGTAGGAAGAATGCCCTACTCCTTACAGTCATTACATATCCCACGGAAAATGCAAAGGAGGAGGTCAAACCCTCCTGCATTCACGTGTGTTTGGGTGAAGACGATAGTTTTTTTAAAATGATTTTTAATGATTTGTTATTGAAAATGAATGAGATTTCACTTGCGTGCCCACACAATAATTTTTGTTGTCGTAATATTGGAGTCTAAAAAGTTTTTGGATGGTAAAAGGACACACTTAATGATCTTGGAAGGGGGAATGTCATTCGTCCAAATCAAATTGGGAGGGGATCTTTAATCTATTTAATATTCTTTACCACCATGAGCATGAAATACACATGTGTGTACATACATATGGAACACACCATAATACTCCTACAACAGTGATAAGAGAAGAGGTAAATTGCTGACATTGTTCTGCCACCACTTTCTTGCCCCTTTTTTTCTAATGTAACCTACACACATCACAGCAAGACTCAGAGATCTGAATTTTTTTTTTCGTGAATCAAAAGAACGTTACAGTACGACTTGTAAGTTCAATAGATAAAAAGAAATTCGATTATCATGACGACAAGAGAATTCTCTTCCTCTGTTAATTGTTTGAAACAAGTTGACATCATGCCCATGCCCACTACGCCGTATAGCCTCTCCTTTTGAACTTCTGTCTCTTTTTTCTCTGTATCCATCCTATACGAAGAAGGCAAAAGTTGCAGGGGTTGCTGGGCTATTGTTGCTCCATGTGCTGTTCTTCTGGTTTATTATTGTTCACGATTGCATTTCACATCATTTAGATTTATTTTAGACGTGTATGTATATAGTGTATGTTTAAATACAGATATGTTTACACACATGTATGCAACAATGTAATTCTTGTCAATCCCAAATGTAGTAGTGTGGGATGCTGAAGTCCATGATCATTTTCTGTAGCGCCTTGTGTGATGAAAAAAAAATTTTTTTTGTATGTCAAGGAACCACGGAGGCAAGAGAAGTAAAACCTCCTACGTAAAACTTTTATTCTTCTTCATCTCTTTGGTTTTATAAACTATCAGGTATAAATGAGCATATACATCAAGCTATTTTTTGTGATAACACATTTGTATCTTTATGCATGTATTGAAACTCGGTAAATGATTCTCCAATATTCCCCCTCTCTGTCGTCTCACTTTTCCCCTATTAAAGCCACTGAGCATTTATATCGCATATAGGCACATCATCATTATTGAAGCTCTCCTTTATTATTCTTCCCTATTTATTTCACATTATTTTTTTTACTCTTACAAACCTGAAGAATAAAAAAATCGTGTATTTTGAACGTTGCTTTTTTCGGTCGATCTCTTCACTTTTTTTTTCAACCCAAATCTCCCTTCCCCTCTCGCTCTCTCTCTCTCTCTCTACATGTTCTGATTGATGTCTTTCATTTTGAGCCTGATTGTGGGTAGAGCGGACCAAAAGAATTCTCTGTACTTGTCCTATCAACATCATCATCGTCATGATCACATCCCTGAGTGAGCGGAAAAGGAGTTGTGCGCTTGCAAAAAAAAAAAAAAAGGGACAAGAAAGAGCATATGCACACAAATACTTGGTCTGTGGGATTTTAGTGTAAGTTATTCTATTCTTGCTTCCTTTTATCCCTTCTTCATTTAAATTTTTCACCACTAAACACATGTGGGTAGGTTGGTCTCTCTCTCTCTCTTTCTTGGCTGTCTCACGCTGTCTCTCCCGTTTTGCTTCTTTTTCTCTATCCTCTAAAGTCGGTCTACGTCTCTCTCCATCTCTAGGCCAAGAGCAACCTGTTGACTTACATTTCAAGTCCATTATTTGAGAATAAAACCTCATAAAAACTCTTTTTTCTTTTCTTGTCTGCCTCCTCCTGTCTCTCTCTCCCTCTCTTTTCACTTTTTTTCCTGTTTCTATTTAATCTGTAAATTAACGCTCTTTTCTTAAAAGCCATATTCATATATTATTATTTTCTGTCTGCATCACACTCTGCTGTCCAAAAGGAATCATGCCGGCCATCCCTCAAGTGCTTCTCAAAGAGTAGGTGGTGCCTGTGTGTGTGTGTATGAGAGTTTGAATCAGAGCAAGTTATTCATTGCCCAGCGATTAGCCCCAAGAAAAAGAACTTGAATGATTGTTCACCCACATGCTCCATCAAGATTCTTCAGCCGTCGGTAAGCATATGGTGAGAGGTGGGCACATGTATAGGGTATATAGATGATACACGGACTTTCTCTCTTCCTTTTTTGTCTCTCTCTCTCTCTCTCCCTTTGTTGCCACTCTTTTTCTCTCCTTGTCTCCCTTTCTTTCTTTTCTCTCTCTCTCCCTTTTTTGCCTCTCTTTCTCTCTCTCTCCCTTTTTTGTTTCTTTTTTCGCTCTCTCTCTTGTTTGCCCCTCTTTCTCTCTCTCTTCCATTTTTTTCTCGCTTGTTCGCTCTCTCCGTTTTCTGTCTCTTTCTCTCTCTCCCTTTTTTGCCTCTTTTTTTCTCTCTCTCTCGCCCTTATTTTCTTTTCTCTTTCTCTCTCCATTTTTTTTGTCTCCCTTTCTCTCCCTTTCTTTCTTTTTCTCTATTTTCTCTCCCTCCTTCTCTTTTTTCTCTCTCCTTTTTTCTCACATTCTACTTCACTTCTACTCCCTGCTTGTGTTCTTAACTGTGTCTCTCTCTCTTTCCTTCTTTTTTTTCTCTGTATCATCTCTCCCATGCTGTCTTTCTCTAGTCTTCTCTCTCTCTGTCTTCCAATTAAACTATTTTCATCTCATTCCCTGCTGAAATCTGTCTACCTGCAAAATATTAAGAATTTATCGTTTAAAATCCGACACGAAAATGCTTCATGTAAACCTCCGGTGTGGCCAGAAGAAATGACTAATACAAAGCATGTATTACCCCAGTTGGAATCACTGTTGTCACTGTACTGTAGTTATAGTGATTAAAGTTCGGCGACGTTGATGTTGGGATGTTTTGCAACTGCAACAATAATGGTAGGTTTTCAATTTACATTATGTACATATAGATACATACGTAATTATGTATGTACATTACATTTTGGATGTCGGACGTGAGAATCCGTGCGAGATCGTAATAGCTAATAATTATGAGGGGCAAAGTGTATAGTATATAGTAGGGGGACATGAGACATTATGTATGGGCTTATTTGCTTGTATGTGTGTGGGAGGCACAATGATTTTGTCATGCAGATTACACGTGGGCGTTCCCCATCCGGAAAATTTCAGCGGACTCATAAATCCTGTTTACATGCATAATACCTCGTATATTTTTACCTCCAAACTATTATTCCCATTCACCTCGTAATATTACACTATTGTCTTGTCGCTCGTATTTCCATGAAAAATGCCAGTAAAAAATGTGTCCATGTGTATATATTTCCCTTGTTGAAACTTGACGTCTGTGGGAGGGGGGAAAAAGAAAAAAAAGCGTGATTTTTTGTTCTGACGAAATGTGTGCCATAGGAACAAATGTGAATCCGTCCATGGGAAGGAAATGATGAAAGTGTTGTATTTGGACGAAAAAAGTAAATATAGGTCGCAGATACGACTGATTTTTGCTGTCATCCAAGTGTAATTAACAGGTGAAAATTACCAAATGGTATTAAAAAAAACAAAAATTCCTTAAATTCCTTCCTTCTTCAATTTCCCCTGTGAAACAACCTCTGGGAGCTCTTTGGAATTTATGGCATTCCTCGTATGACATTCACTGGTAACCAGTGAATTAAGAATTCATTGGGGCAGTGGATAGCATAAGAAGGAGTAATTATTTGGTGCTAATAACGCTATTTAATCGTGAATACCAGCACCTGTAAACATTGATGTGCTTCATGTACAGCACTAAAAGACGTAAAATTGTTCAACGGACAGTAATTGATGCTGTGGTGGACAATGAAAGCACAAAATGAAGGTGTATACTCACTGTACATAGTGTGAGATCTCCATTCATTGTGTCACTTGCTAATGAGAATGAATAAGGAGGGGAAAGAATGTGCGAAATCATAGACTCTCATCTACTCACCAACTTCCTCGAGCAATTGAGGGAGACTGATTATTACAGGGTATATATATGTACTTCCTATACATTATGATTTAGGAAAGCTACAGAGGTATTTGTTAGGTCGTTGGATGCCTCAGTGGAGCATGTTGACTACGCTAAAGATGGGTGAGAGATGTGCTTAAAAACGTTTCTAATGATCAGGTGAGGCCTGCCAGCTATTTCCACAAGCAAATCCCAAAAGAAGATCCTATCTCAAAAGTTCCTCCGGAGTGAAAAATATATATATACGTACAAGACAAAATAATAATATCAAAATTATAATAGCCCTAGACGTAGTAACAATACCGAAAAGAGAGTTAATCAATCACTGTTGCACACATGGCCACTCAATCATCATCAGGATTTTTGAACGTTAGTACATACTATTATTGTTATTACTAGTGTATTCACTTTGGTGAGGAGTATTGACTCGTAAATTCATTGCATGGTGCAGAGGAGGCAAACAGTAAGTACCACCTCATCCTTTGATTTGACGAATAAATCAATATTCACACCCATGAATAAAATTTTACTATTAAAATGTATTCTGATAAATCTCGCATCAAAGTCCCATTGGAGTAATGGAAAAGACCGCCAATGTTAGACATACAAAACATACAAGTGTCCATCATTCTGCTGTATCCTTTTTTTGAATTTACTTTTTTTTTACTGTAGCATTTCAATTGCGCTCGTAAAAATCGGCAATATGCTAAATTTTAACATCAAATGGATGAAGAAAATATGATGGCATTTTGGATGAGCTAGATTAAAATGAGAGACAAAGTGGGATGGGAAAAGATGATAATTACCAGATAAAAACTACGGAAACATAGTGAAGAGAAATTCCACGAGAGACATGGGAAGAAGAAGAGGAGTAAATCGGGAGAGTGAGAAATGCAGCTAGAAAAATGGTGAAGGAATGGGCTAAAGAGAAACTGAATGAGAAATCGAGGGAAAGTGAAACAGGTCGAGAGAGAAAGCGAAAAAGGTGGGATTGATCCATTTTGATCAATGGAGGGATAGCAACATAAAGAGGGAAAGTAACTGTATAGAGAGAAAAAATTGCAAAGAAATTGGAAATTGTAGGTAAGAGAAGGTTAGAGGGAAAGCGACAGCTAAAGTGAGACCAGAGAAAAAGTGAGAGTAAAAATGGTAGAGAAAGAGTTGAGAGCCGAGAGAGAAGGCGGGAGAAATAAGAAACAAAATATGTATGAGATTATCAGGGAGAAAGTATGGAAATACGAAGGAGAAAGTATGGAAATATCAAAAAGACTTAGAAAACCAGAGAGAATATGCGTTTTTGAAGAAAAATCTGCGAATACAACAAAAGATACAAACAAGTACATATTCTGAGAGACAGAGGAACAAATCACAGGGGAAGAGAGACTTAGAATGATTGAATATAGCAGTGTTATAACACAGGAGACAGAGAAAGACAGACGGAAACAGAGTTAGTGGAAATAAATAAAATATGGCGAGAGAGAGAGAGAGAGGGAGAGAAAGTAGAAGAGAAGGGACAGGAAGAAAAAGAAAGGAAGCCTTCTTCAAAGATACAAATTAAGAAAGAGAAAACCGCTCAATGAATCTTAGTCCGCTGCATCAGCCTCATAAAGCTGAAACACCTGCAAAAACATGTGGGCACAGTAGTACGCATTTATCCCCGTGTCAAAGAAAGTAGTAAGAATAATAATATCTCTTTTTTTCCCCGTAACAAAAATACTGTTTAAATGAAATGAATTAAATAGTTAATATCAGTCACATCTCTTCCAAATTCTAATGTTGCAAGAGCGGCTCTCCAAGTTGGCGTCATGAATTTATTTCTCATTATGTATACACGCTTTATTTTGTTCCCAAAAACATATACATATGTCCAAGTGTACGTAGGTGAAACGTGACGGAGTTGGAATGTTATGAGTAATGAATGCACGCATTGACATAATTAGCTCCAATCACATCTCCCTCCTATTTTTATTCCTCAATATTGCACAGGCTCCATCCATTTCATGTGTGCATTGCATATGTATACATACATATGTCCTGGCTTGTGTTTGCATATCAAATCATTTCAAAGAGCCTTCAATAGGTTTTTATTTAGTTTTGCACGCTTTATTTTATCTACTCTCTCCCTGCCCAGTCAAAAAATGTCAGTTGTGGAATCCAATCACATACGCTCGAATCTTTGCATTGGAGGTTTGACTGTAAAAAAGTTGAGCATATGTGTATTACATTTTAGTCATTTTGCAAAAAAATGAGTCAGGGTTACAAATGGACAGCCCAGACTGTATACACATGTGGTTGACAACCGCATTATCTGTAATTTTTTTCTTAATCTCATATATTGTAGACATTATTAATAAAAAAAATAACATGATAAAATAAACAATAAAATGGAAAAATACAAAATTATATTATAAAATACAAAATAAATTTCTCCAAAATCCACCCTTCAAATTCCTTCACTGTGTACATTGGCTTACGTACACAAAAAATAATTCAGATCGAGGTAGAATGAGATTTTCTTGTAATTCTTCCCCTTATAAAAAAAATTGGACTATCCCTAATGCCTCGTTATCCCTTCCCTTGTTTATATTCACGGTTTTTTTACACAAGTAATACGCTTTGTATTTAGTAATATGTAAACAAGAAAAAAGTTTATTAGCCATGTGACAATGGGTGTACCGTCCACATCCTCAAATATTTTATTGAGGCAAGTACATTATATTCTCGTTGTCACGTCTGTTCAGAGAAGTGCTTTGGCACGTTCCAAATGTACATATATCTATGCACACAAGAGATTCAAAAGTGATTTTAATATTAGTATATTAAAAAAAAAGTCTGAGAAGTAATCTTTCTTTTGTTTGCATTAGCAGATGCAAGAGGAAGGAGCGTATGGAGGAACTTCTCCTCTATCGTCTCTTGCCCTCCCTCGTCACTTGAAGTCACCTAACTTAAAATTCAGTTTGCACCCCTCATTATCATCATCGCCATTAAGGAAAGGTAAAAGATTTTTAAATTATTATTTCTTTCTCCCTCCACATAATATGCGTCCAAAAAAAAAGTCAGAAGACAAGCCCAGCAGCTTACTAGTGAATGCATATATAGTAAGCAGAGGTAAATTGTGTATAGTAGCAACGGGAAAGAAGTAGTACATTATAACGAAGGATTAAAAAATGCTTATTATGTGTACAGACTCTCTCTCTCTCTCTTTCTCTCTTTTAGTTCATTTAAAATTCATTTCTTCTTTTCCTCTTCCCCTCCTCCCGTATTACAACATAGGATGAGAGGGAGCGTAGACATCCTGAATTTTTACTCACACTGTGGCTGTGCACATTAGAAAAACAACATTATAACGTTCATCCAAGGGTGTTCTCTCTCTCCCCAAAAGCTCATGATAAATGGTTAAGGCTGATATTAAGTATGCAGGTCCCTCCAAAAAAAAAAAAAATTCGTACACAACCGTTCAAGCAAGAGCGTCATATTTTCAGGAAATTGCGGCAATGAATATTTTTTTTCTGGCTCAAATAGTATTCTCTTGCAAAGGAGTCATCCTGCTTTGTCAGTATGGTTTCTCCTTGGGTAATAATAAGAGCTGAGAATTAATGTATTAGCCTGGAAATAATGTGCTTCTCCCCGTGTGAGCACTCTCTTAACTGCAGATTTATGATCCTATATATGCATGTATTAAAGCCTTTTTCTCCCATTTCATACAATTGTATTTGGAATTAGTTCGGAGGTAAAAGGCTGGAAAACATGGAATGCAGTTATAGTGCTAATTATTTTTTTTTAAAAAAAGTAAGAGCCTATCTCCTTCGAAATACATATGGGCATCACGTTTTTCAATGGATCTAACGCCATAAGGTGAATGTTATACTGTTCATATACAAAAATATTTGAAAAAATAAGCTTGGAGAACAAAAAAACATGAAAGAGACAAAGAAAAAAAAATTAATGTAATGCGGCATCAACTTTGAGAGTACACCACTTGTCACTCATCTCTTATAATATTTTACGTTTATATGCAAACTTGAAGCAAACGTCTTAAGTATGGTGCGGAGAGTGTCTCCGTGGGTTAAAAAAAATATTTACAGCGGTTTTTTTTTTAATATTTTAAGCAACCAAAGAAAAAACACGACTCACGACTAGAAGGATGTGTGTTTGTACAAACAGAGCTCTTCTCTAATTTTGTCTCTCTTTCCCCACCCTTTTTTCTTCTCTCCAATTTCTCTCTCTCCATCCCTGCCTGCCATTTCTCTCCTCCCAATTTCTCCATCTGAATCCCTTCTCGTTCTGTAGGGTAAATATATTTGAACTGTTTACTATATGAGTACTAAATGTACTTATAATAATAATAAAGAGCCACGTAAAAAAATATTTTGGAGGTGTCTTATACAATAATTCCTTTGAGACATGTCCAATTATTTCCCAGTAATCTCTCTCTCTGTCTCTCACTCTGTCTCTCTCTCTGTCTCTCTCTCTGTCTCTCTCTCTGTCTCTCTCTGTCTCTCTCTCTGTCTCTCGCACACACATTTGCAAAGCTTAAGTCCGTAAATAATACATATATCCGTCTTCTTTAAGCCCAGATTTTCCCTTCTCTATATATTATATGTATGTGTTATTGTTGTTACATGCAGTCATGTCTGAACACTTATTAAAGCAAACAAGCATATGATTAGTTCCCAAGTTTTTTTTTGTAGTACACACAATTTCGGCGAGTTTAAGAACTTGTGTAATAATAATAATTTTTTACATACCCACAATTGTATACCTGTGTTACCTCTGCCCAGTACGGAAAATAGCAGTTGAGAACAGTTTGTTAGTCGAGGGAGGAGTGTTTATGTGTAAACGACTGGATGTTATGTAGGAGCAATTATTTCTTTGAATCCCAGTGCTGTATGGTTCTTGTATGACTGCTTGTGGAGGGAATAAAAAAACCCCGGTGTGGGTCTTTAAAGGGAGGACGAGAGCATGCAGAGGAAAGGTGAGGGATTTCAAGAAGAAGAAAATGTTGGCAAAAAATTAATATTTGCGAAATTCCAGCACAATCACGACCTACCCTCAGGTTCAAGTGTCACTCATGATCGACGACTAATTAACAAGAAAGAAGAAGGGGGAAAGGTGGATTTTTCAGTTACCATCAGGATACTCTTCACTCGTAAATGAAAAAGATATGAATGGGTATTGTGTGTGTTTGTACATATTGTATAATTGAAAATGGTACACATACATATGTACAGTACTTTTGGCAACAAATGCCAAATCTAAAAAAAAAGGTGCGCATTTTCCATTAGTAGTAAACCATCCAGTGCTGTAGTATGACCAGCTCAACCCTTTATTTTGCCCTCTTGAACGTGGGTTGTTGCAAGTAATCCGGCAGGTAATAAAATCCATAGTGTTCACATTCCTTTTAAAAAGGAGAAGAAAGAGAGAGAAAAAAAATGACTGAATTTATTCATGACACATTCTTTGCCCGGAGGAGCGTAAAAAAGGGAGTAAAAATGGTAGTTTAATCGTGATTCATTAATAAATTACTTTTCTCCAAAATATTTACTATTTACACTTTACACACACTTTCATCTCAGTAGGAGAATTTTCTTTTACTACACCCCCGAAAAAAAAATGAAAAAAAACTTGAACTATTAAATTAAATGTTTTCCAAGAAGAAGCCATGTCCCTGTTGTCATGATGAGTGCACAAGGCAATCAAAATGTGACCTGTCATCACGACAAGCTTTCCCATTAATGACTCACCGCCATTGCAGCCATTGAATGGGACCTTGTGGAATTTGGATTGAATTGTATATGTGTGGGTTGTTTGGGGGGGGGAAGGAAATAAAATTAATGTGAACGGCAGAGGAGAGAGTGGATTTATTTCGGAAGCCACATTTTTTTACACTACTTTTATAATGTTGTTCAAACAATCATTAATTTTAATCTACCTGGCATCAAGTGTTAACATATTACATTTACATGCGTAGTACAAGGCGTAATTATTACTTCATAAAATCAACAAACGGTGATAAATTGAAAGAGGAAATTGCCCTCCGTAATGAATCACACTAAACCTCACTCATATTTCATCCTTCAATAAATTGCTAACACTTTAACCCCTCCGAAAGATTTTCATACCTCTCTCTCTCTCCTCTGTTTTTCCTTCGAGCAGCTTCCCTTATTCCACAATACAAGTAGATACACATATATGTGAGTATTGAATATCCATCCCAAATCTGAAAGGATAACTCTGCCCTGAGGAGAATCAAAGCTTTATATACAATCATGAGGATCATCTCATAATTCTCTCCCTGATTTTATCTGTATAGAAACGGTTGCAAGGAAAATTTAACTGTCTTCGCACAGTTTATTCTCTCTTTAATAATTTTCCTTACAAGATACATACGAAGGGTATAGTTCCAGTTCAGTTTTTCCGAAAGACATTTTTTCGAAAATGAATGCATACATAAGTACATAAAGTGAATAATTCCACCGGAGCTTTCTCCTGCAACTTTTCCAGATGTTCGAGGTACAAGAAAACATTCTTGAATTTTTCCCAACAGAAAACTATACGACGAAAATCCTTTGCCACCTCTTCCCGTTTTTGCGAATTCACATGCCTATCATAATCTATTAGGAGCCTAAGATGTAAGGACATGGGCACAGAGAGACGAAATGATCTCCTCTCCAGCAAAATATTAACTTGATTCAACGATTCTGACTTAAAAATAATCATAGGGGGAAATATAACTATTATAGCAGATGGTTGCAAGTACGGCTGGAGACGATATACCACAAGTAATTAGTGTGTAGGTAAAAAAGAAGAGTTAAACTCCTACTTAATTAACCGTTAAGATGTAGAGGAAATGAATCGCTACAATAAACCCATTCACCCTCGAATTCCATTACAGTAGCTTCATAGGAGTTCTACCCCATTTTTTCCACTACCCTTCATATACTGTAGCTCTGCCAGTGGTGTCTTTATTTTTACCTTCTATGGATATATATAGGAGCACTTTTTTTTGCGTGCATGAAGCAACAGGTTGTTGCTTCCTATTGGTGGTGAAGATCACAAGTTGTTCACGAAATACCGTGAAGCATAGCGTGCACCCATAAGTAAACTGTTTGTCATTGTAAACTTGAAATTTAAACTCGTTTCTCTCTCTCTCTCTCGAAAGAGAGAAAAAGAGGAGATAAAATCAATCATAAGCCTTTCCCCCCAGAAAAACGTGCCAAGAGCAAAACTTGAGGAGATCTATAAGCTCGTGGTAAAACGAAGACGAACTAAAAATAAAAACAAGTTCCTAATAAATGTAAAGAAAATGTCACGGTGGCTTTTTTTGCCTCCATTCCTTAGAAGGTTAATTAATTCGGAGTAAGTGGACACTGGCAGGGATCACTTCCTATATTGAACTTGGTATGTACCGTCTCCTTTGTAAATGCTTCCCAAGTGTAAGTAAGTCCCAAGTGTTTTAATGAATATAATAAATTCTTTTATAACCGAAGCAAGTTCAAACTCTGCCCAAATGTGCGTGTTTTAATATATAGAAAAATTCAGGGGCGAAAGGCTTTACATCTTCACACTTACGTGCTCTCTCCCTCTTTCCACCTATGCATGTATTTATGTGCGTAGTACGTGTAGTCAAATTGATGTATAGATGTGTAAGAAATATGAAGATGCTTTTATAATGAGTTTGAAAACGCATGGTTTCATGTTGTTATCATTGCAAAAAAAAATTAAAAGAAACATCTTTTGTGGGTGAAGAATTTTGTTGTGTGCGCGAATTCCAATGAATTTTCTTCTCTCTCTCCCCTATCTTGCACTCTCTCTCGTGCCTCGTCTCTCTCTTGCGCTCTCTCTCGTGCCTCATCTCTCTCTTGCACTCTCTCTGGCTCCTCGTCTCCCTCTCTGTCGTCTCTCTCTCGCCTTATCTCTTCTTCCCCTGCCCCCTTGCTCTCTCAGTAGGTATAGTAATTTTTAAGCGAATAAAAAAATTCCTCGTCATCCTCGTCTTCCTTTTATGTACGATGACTCTGAGACTCTAAATGTGTTAAAAAACAAGCAAATGTATATAGTTATAACAGCTTACCCTTTCCTCCTCCTCCTCAATTTTTTTGGGGGGTATATGTGCACACATTGAAGGAAGACGGATATCACATGGCGGTAGAACGTGGTTTCACCTTTGGCGAGAGAAGTCCCCCTTCACATGTACAGTGTCTACAGACACTTGTTAGATATTGCGGATATTAAACTAGTCAGAGAAGGATGAGAGAAGAGGCTCGAGCATGGAACCATCATCGTCATTATCATCATCAATAACATCTTCCACCTCCTCCTCCGCCTCCTCCTCCTCATCATCATCATCCTCATCAAGAACCACCAGCAAGATGAAGGTATAAAAACTGGGAAGAAGGCACCAAAAAAATTTTATATATTATAGCGTAACACCACCATAAGTATTACATCCAAAGGGTGAAGCTGCCCAATAATCATATCGTCTCAGAGGACTTTTTACCTAGAAAGTATGGAGGACTTATTGCCACTTCTCTCTCAACTTGCCCCCTCCCCCTCCCCCCACGAAACATGAGCCGTGCCGTGTGCTGCCTTCGTAGTATTACATCGGTTGTTACATAGCTAAGTAGGTACTTGCACCTACTTAATGCTCACATCACCAAAGTATCTACTAAGTAGATATATACATACGCTTTTTTAAATTTTATTTTGCACCATCATTTGACTTTGTATGTCCCTATCATACATGTACACACACGGATATGCACACACACACACATATGGCTACATTTGTACATTTTAGTATGAAAAGGGTGCATATACATGGAATAAGGGAGTACTACCAGAATATTTTTTTTTCAACCCTCCGAGGTTGCCTACCTGCGTATTTCCTTTACAAAAACAGGTGAAGACTCGTTTTTTTTTTTACTCAGCAGTGAATTGGCTGGAAAGTTTTGCAAGCAGGTGGTCACACTAGGCCAAACTTAATGAAAAGGTATAGGTACAGGCACAGTGACAACGCCTCAGATACTGAAAGAGAGAGAAAGAGAGAGAGAGAGAGAGGGATGAAAAAATCCACCCCCATTGCGTGGTCTTACATGACGTACAGGGTATAAGTACGCCGTTGAACTTCATCTGGTATGTACGTCCTCATCCCTTTGGGCTTAGGAGGAACAGTAGTAGAAGGGGTAGTAGTAGTAGTATTATTTGTAGTAGTTGGAGGATCTGATGAAGAAGAAGAGGACAAGCAGCGGCTTACCGCCTTTACCGTCTATCAGTTTCTATGGCATTGTTGCGTCTCTCTCTCTCTCTCTCGGTATATAAAAAAAATAGGATGCTATAGGAAGAATTCTGCATGTAATTATGTATGTAATACTTGTACTGAGAAAAAAACAATCTACTCACTCCCTCTTGGCCAGGTGAGTTCATCTCGCCTCTCTTTCCCGTATGGTATATGGAGGTCCAACAAACGAGTTGACTCGTGAGAGGAGTCAGTAGAAGAGTAGAGAGGGGCAGAGAGACAGGTAGTGTGGAGAGAGAATCTCCTCTTTTGTACACTAGTTCCTCATCATCCTCCTACTCATCCTCCTCCTCCTCCTCCTCCTCCTCCTCCTCACCATCACCACCACATGTATGTAAGGATCATGTAGGATGTAATAATGCTCAGGATAATCATACCTATAGGGAAAGAGAGGAAAGGAGAAAGATGAGAATGTTGAAAGTATAGAGGAACACTTGGTTTGGTGGTGCGGATTTTGTATTGCTGATGACTGTGTGTACAAAGAGTAAAAGAGTAGAAGTGAGGAATGAGAGGGTGAGCATGTACACTTCTCTCTCTCTCTCTTCTCTCTCTCTCTCTTTCTCTCTCTTCTCTCTCTCTCTTTTCTCTCTCCCCCTCTCATTCTCTCCACAACTACCTGCCATTCTGTGTGTGGGGTGGAGGGTGAAGGCTTTCCCTGTACATAGACACATGCATACATGTATGCATATATATAGGTATGTATATATAAAAAAAGTAAAATAAAAAAAATAGTTAAACGTGTGCTTTGCGGCTTTTACAACATAAGACTCGTAGGCATTTCAGACGAAGTACAGAGTGAGTGAGTGAATGTGGACTCTGTAAACTTCATCCTACCTGCTTTATCTCTATCTCTCTCTTCTGTCTCGCTACAGTATATATATATGCCCTAGAAAAAAAAGTACCGTTTACGTTTTGCATCGTTCTTCCACAAGTTGGAAGAACCACTTCTTCTTCGACATCGACGACGACGACGACGACCAAAGACGAGACTAGAGTGAGTACAAAACATTCATTACGGGGGGATTGCATTGCAATTCACATTTTTTTGAAAGGTTTTGGTTCCTCACCAAAAAATTTTTGTGGATGTGTGTATCTCTCTCTCCCTCGCTTTCGACGACGACGGTGACGAGTGTCTCTCTCCTTCTCTGTGTCTCCCTCCCTTTGACTACACGGTACAAACATTTTTCATCGGAAGTCTATTGGAAAGATTCAAAAAATTCAATCAAGCATTTTGTGCACAAAAAAAAAAGATAAAAGTTTGGACTGATCCACTCTGTCTCTTACTGTTTCTCTCTCTCTCTTTCTCTCTCTCTCTCTTCCTCTTTTATCTCCGTGCTCTGAGATGTGCTTCTTCTCCCCTGTCACAGCCTGAGTACAGTGACCATGTGAAAAAAAAAGGTGGAAGGGGAAAAAAATATTATTTTCACCGAATTGGAACCATCTCTACCATCAACGTCGTCATCATTAAACACCATCCAACATTTTCCCTATTTTTGTGGTTCTGTGAATTTTTTTATGTGTGCATCGGTGTGCTGTTCTTTTTTGATGGTTGAAACCTCTGTACAAGGACTCCCATCACATTATACCGTGTCCCTGCACTAGCTCATCGGTGTCGGCGAATGTGAAGTATAGAAAAGGACATCAAATCAAAGGGGATTTTGGAAGTATTTGAAACTCTCGGGGAAAAGTTCATATTGAATTATGTGAATTTGGAATTCCGTCCAAACCGTCTGCATTCCAATGAAAATTCCAAAGTGATATATTTTTGCTTTCGTTCTGGTGCTGCTTTTTGTTTTTTTGAACAAAATTTGTGGAGTAATTAACACATTAAAGGAGTGGGAACGACAGTGTTGTGAATGCAACTCCACAAAATCCCGTGCCATATTTTTCATGGTATTTTCAATGGTGAGAGGTGTTCCTCTGGACTTAGCAGATGATGTTTCGGGCCTCCAGTGAGAGCACTTGTCTCAGGTGTGGAGTCACCGTCTATCCCGTTGACAGGTGAGGGGATTCTTTCCCACCATTCAATTCCTTTGCCACATGGAACCAGTAGCTGTATCTTAACCGAAAAAAACCCCGCTATATTATACTTGATACGGAAGACAAAAGTTGGGGGTGGATTTCAAAAAAAAAAAAAATACGTGCACATCATGAGAGTTAATACAAGTGTATACGGTAATATGTATGTATGCAGTAATACAAAAGAAATAATGTAAATATTCTCATCCATAAATTTGGAAATTATTCCTTCTTCCCGAACTACTACAAAATCCATAAAGTGTATGGACATTTGTTCCCAAAGGTCTCACCCATATACCGTTTCGCGTTCAAATAAGGCATGTGCCGTCCTGTGTATATGGTCAATAATTTAGAATATGTGATTACACTTGAGAGTAAACTGAAAACAGTTTTGTTGATTTCTTTGCCTCCAAAGAGGGAAATAAAGGAAGGAAAAAAAGTACGGTAATATTGGTGTCAAAAAGAAAAAAATGATGGTAATAACGCTTTTTGGGGGATTCATAATGTTTTTTTTCTCCCTCAAAACTGACAGATATATATGCAATGGTATGCAAAAATTGTGCACAAATATAACCTTTTTCACACCTGTGTTTATGTGTGACGTGACGTATTGTCATTAAGAGTGAGAAATACACATGTGCATACATCCGGACACATACAAAACACACATGTGTGAGCACATATGATTGTCCATTCTTTCTGGTGTCCATCCTCCCAGAATGCAGGGACGAGAGAGGAGCGCTTGACATCCAAATAATTATTTTATTAAGCATGTCCGAAATTTTTTTTGTTGGAATTATTCCAATTTTTGTTTTTGTTTATCAAAAATCCAACTTTTTTTCTCTTTGTGGGGAGAACCCTTTATTACAGATGACTCACCAAATAGTTTCCTCCTAGTATTTAATTGTACCCATCAGAAGTTAACCCGGAGTGTACATACGGAAGTGAGGACAGGGAAAGCTCTCACAAGTATTTTTTTTTTGAGGAAGCCGGCAATGTTTCTTTATGAAGTGGTCAGCATTGCACTTGTATGTATGTATATGACTATATCAATTGTTATTCTTTACCATAGGTTTTTCTCAATAAATTAATAAGAATAAAGTCCTCTTAATTAGGCACCAAGTACTTGGTTATCAAGGGTTGGAATGAAGTGGAGCAAAAGACAGCCCATGCGGCCCAAGCCCTTTGACTCTTGTTTTTTCTCTCAGGATGGTGTATATTATGCAGGGAAAACATGCCTTGTTTTTATGAGAAACATTCCTAAAAAAATACTTTCTCTCTGTCTCTTCAAATATCTGGCTCTACCTCTCTCTCTCTCTCTCTCTCCTTCGCTTTTCCTCTATCTCCGTTTAATTCTCTCTCGTTCGTCCTCTCTCTCTAATTTTCTCTCGTTCTTCATTTCTCTTTTTCTTTCTCCCTCTCTCTCTTTCTCTCTTTCATTTTCTCTCTCGCTCTATCCTGTCTCTTTCATTTTCTTGCTCTCTCTTCTCTCTCTCTCTCTCTCTCTTTTCTCTCCTCTCTCGTTCTTCTTTTCTCCCTCTTTGTTCTTCTCTCTGCGCTAGAAAAGAGAAAGAGCAGGCTGATGCATGCAAATGTCCCCAGCAATTATGATTGTTTTCGATGAGGGATGGACTTGTTTGGACATAAATGTAAATTTTTTTAACCATTCCTCATGTGAAGAGAGCAAAATGGTAGTAATTGTTCTGGGACTTGTAAGAATTACAGGTAGGTAGGGAGTAATAATAGTCATATAATTTGTAAAATAAATGCAAAGCAAAAAAAAACAAAAGTAAGAACAAGAGAGGGAGAAAGAAATATATTGGGAGTAGGAGATAATTCGCAGAAACAAATAATAGGTTGGATTAGGATTTCAACTTTCAATTAGAAACATTCGATTTGACAGTTATGGTTTTTTTCGGCTACGAAAATTTGCATTGTCGATTTGCTTCGGGTATACAGGTATGTATGCATATTTGTTTTTGCCAGTGACGACGATGCAGTTGCTCTAACAAAAACAGTTAAACTAAATGAAAAGTGTGGGGGAATTATCAATTTTTTTTCCGGACATGCCGCCGCATATCAATTTCAAATGGCATTCGCACACTAGTTATTATAATATTTTCACTCTAATTCCCTTTTTGTACGTGCTTGTTAAACAGGTGTACATATATCTATACGTGTGAATTTTACCAATGGACATGGAAAGTCCACAAATGCCGATTCGCCCTTTCCGGCTTTGACAATAAAAAAGTGCTTCTAAATTCATAGGTGAAATACATATTATTTCCGATCCGTCAAGTATAATTTTCCCTTCGGTATTTGTTTTGATGTCAAGTATTTCAACGGAGGTGAATTTACTGGTACAGAGAAAATTATGAAGAGACGCGTAAAGGGGAAAATGTGGGTCAAAAGCACTGTTTTGATCCTGTAATTTGAACGAATAGTGTATGAGATCGTAATTTTAGGCCGTAAAATTATGGCTTGTTACTGGTAATAATTTTAGAGGGGCGAATACGATACTGTGCTTTATTCGACCTAAAAATTCGTCCACTAATTAAAACTTGTTCGTACGTGGACTTTGCCATTGTCTTTTTTTAAATTACTTGTGTCCTCCTAAAATTCCGGTGACCTGCTAAAAAAACGGATGGACAGTGACAGAGGGAATTTTCAATAAAATGCATGATCATTTGAGGTGTTAAGGAAGCACATGGGCACAATCAAATGGGACGTCAGCTTCGTATTTCGAGAAACACTCGACCAAAAAGGCAATGACCATTTGATTGTCGTTATGTGGACATCATAGATGAAAAAATACAGAAAAAAATAAAGGACGACATTGAGTCAAGTATAAGTACTTTTTTACGGGCTTTGTAGTATGTATAAAATACTTTCAGCACAAGAATGAAAAGGAGTGGCCGGCTATGACATGGGGATTACTAGAGAATTCAATTTTTTTTTCAAATTCTCAATGCAGTGAACCATGTTAATTTTAGTGTTGACATTTCAATGGAGACATTTCAATGAAGTAATTTATATCTTCCTTGATGACAGTTATATACCTTTTTCCTCATTGCCAGTAGCCATACTGTTCCATTAAGGGGTGGAAAAGATTTTTTATGGCAAAAGCTCATATCCCGTATCCCGTATCTGATTCCCCCTTGTGTGGCTTTTTTTTTCTATTTGGTAATTGCTCTTCTTCAATTCTGTCGACATGAATTTGACCTATGATTTGTTTGGAGTCTTTCGAGGGTTTATTTTATTGTTATTACTTTGTTGTAAACAAATAAAAAATCCCGAGTCAAAAGCCCCAGCCTTCCGCTTTGGGTAATTTGCACATTTTTCTATCTTTGTACTCCAATCTCTTGCTATCCTAAATCATCTTTATCTTCCTCTCTCTTGTTCTTTCTCTTTTAGTATTCCTCTCTCTCTCTCTTTTTCTCTATCGTCTCTTTACTTTTCCTCTCTCTCTCCCAAATCGCCCATTCTTCCTCTCCTTGCATCTTGATCTCTACTTCTCTCTATTTTATTTTCTTCCTCAATCTGTATTTTTCACCCACTGGCTTTGTCGTTTTTTCTTTAATTCTCACGAATCTCTTTCTTTCTGTCTCGCGGACTATCTCTTTTCTTCTGCTTCTTTCCTCATCAATCTCCCTTTTTCATGATTTCTCCAGCACTCTGCCTTTATACCTCTGCATTTTCACCAATTGTTTCTCTTTCTTTCTCTTTCCTTCGCTTTCTCTGTAATATCTCTCTTTCCATAGATTTCTCTCAAGTCCCTATTTCCTTCCAAACGTCTCTCCATGGTTTTCGGTGTAATTTCTGTCTTTCCTATTCTTTCTCCTTGAATCTCTCCGTGCGCTTTGCTTTCCCTTCAATAGGTCTCTTTTGCTCTTTCTCCTTCAATCTACTTCTCCCTTTCTTCTCCAGAATCTCAATTTCTTTTTTTTTTTTGCATTAATTTTTTTCTTCCTTTTCCCCCGAATCTTTCCCTTATCCTCCTTTCTTCCTTTCTCCTCCAATCTTTCTCTTTGTCTATCTATGTTATCCATTCCCCACTATTAATAACGGAATATCTTGATAAATTATTTCCTGCTCTTTGAGAAAGATATACTTGGGTGACATTTCCGAAGTTATCGAAGCCGATGCAGCATTTTGCTGATACAGAATTTTGCAGAAGCAGAAATAATACTATAATGTTGCAACTGAAAAACACACCCTACAAGGCTGACGTGAATTCACCACAGGAAGGCTATTTTGAAATGCAGACATGCATAAATTCCCTTATATTGTTCGACAAATTCGTCAAGTATCCCTGAAAACAGTATTTTCAGCGGTGATGTGTATGTATGCAGAAATGGGAAAGGATAAAAAAGGGGTGACGTCAGCTGTAAAATTAAAAGTATATTAATTAATAATAATAATGTATACATATTAATGATGGATGATTTCCCTTTTGAGCAGGGTTGGGCCTCTGAAAGACTTCTCCTTTTTCCATTCCGGATGCTTCAAATGTGTCGTGTGTGGCAGTCGGCTGAGCCTGAGGACGTATTACCATTCCCAATACAATCAAGATGACAAGGAAGTGTATTGTATTAGCCATGTACCGAAGCCCGGCCCGGGTCATTTCGATGGATCCGCCGTAGGAATCCGATCCGCCCTCAACGTCCCCAAAAGCTCGTCCTTTGTTAATGAACAGGTAGGCCAAAGTAATGTTGTACTATACTTGAATCAATTTGAAACCAAGCAAAAAAGAACCAACAAGAAAACAACCTTAAACAACTCAATTTTTAAGAGGATTCGCACGACACTTACAAAGGCAAGTGAGTTCATCCTAGATAACCGATTTTTACTTAAACGACCTTAAAAGCAATGGTCAAACGTCCAAAAATCAGCTTCTTGGGTGGTATTCACTCTTTTTACAATAATCAAAAAGAAAGTGGGGAAACTACATTTAAAAACTGCAGGCTTCAAAGGATGATTCTGGGCAAAAACTTGTTTTACTCTTCTTTCCCTTATCTTTTCCTCCTTTTTAATACGGACAAATGTGAAGAATGCGCAGTAAATGGGAATTTTGCCACGAGGAAGAGGAGAAACTCACATGCTTTGCCTTACAATGAAAAGTTGAATCCCGATGAACACATTTGAGTTGGATTTGATCAAAGCAATTAATGTTTTATTACCTTCTATAAACCTGTACAAATCGTATCAATACCTTCATGTTTATGCCTTTCAAGCTACCTATTTATTAGACGTACGTTTTATCCATGTAAACGATTATTAAACACACAAAACAATGAACACAGTAGGATAAAAAGGTTGAGAAATCATTGTATTTACAGGTATTTTCTCGGTTTCAAATTAAACCCACGGAATTTAATATTTGATGGTTTATATGGACAAACTGGTGATTGTTAATTGATAATTTTCTCCGTTTCACCACAGATAAGAGTCTCGAACAGTAAAGGAACCTTTGACTTGGAATCACTAAGTATAGGGTCAAGACGGGAGAATGGCGGGACATCTCCGGCCTTTGACTCGACCAGTCACCCTCCAGGAGGGAATCGAAGTACACCTCAACACAATTTTGGACGGTTCGATGCCTCCGCCCTTCACATTGCACATGCCCTCCGGGCTACCGAGCTACAGAAAGCGTACAAAAAGGAAAAACCCATGCATTATTACTTGGTGAGACTTCCTCCTGGACTTATACTTTATTTTTTATTCAATTTATTATTTTATTTAATACAGAATAGAATTAGGTTTTATTCAAGGCCTCAATATTGGACATTTTTTTGACACCTGTTGATATATCTGTGATTTGTGATCAGGCGAAAGAGGAACAAACGGAACTGGAAATGCAACATAGGAAGGAGGAGGATGCCTTGTACAACCGTTTCGCTCAACAGCGGGCTGAGGAGGAAGCCCGGATCCATGCTGAAATTCGGGAGGAATGGGAGAGAGAATTAGAAAAATTAGCCTCTAAATTTGAATCCCTCCGAGCCAAGGAGGATCCTCAGACCATTCACAGGCTGAAGACGAAGGAACGTGAGGATTTGGAGAGGCATATGACGCTCAGGAGGGACAAACGGAAGGAGCAGACGACCAGGAAGCTCCTGGAACATGAAAGGTAATATTTCCATATATGTATGTATATATATACATATGCGCACATATGCATTTGGAGCGATGAGAGACAAAACGGGGTAAAGCTTAGACAATCTCGATCAAATGAATCACCACCATAAAGGAGGCATCTCCTTTCAAGTTCAAATTTTCCAGCAAATACAGGAATTTTCCAGGGAGCTGAAGGATTTTTTGAAAAAATCCTTCAGCATTGTGTCCATTAGATTGCTTTTTGCAAGGATGTCCTTTCCCGTCTCTTCTATTGGACTTGAACCGTTTTGTCTCAATACTCCTCATATACTTATGCCTGATCAAAAATACCCATAAATATAAAATATCAAAAAAAAAAAAACATTGAAAAAAATAATTTTTACAATATTCAAAATTTTTAATTTATTTATTATTAATTTATTACTTTTATTTAAAATGTATTTATTATTATTATTAGGTATATATTTTTTGATTGTACAAATTTATTTATTATTATTATTACATATTTTTTAATTGTCTTTTGTCTGACGTATAAAACTAATTTTTTGTTCTCCATGAATTTGCAGGGCAGCAACGGCAGCGTTAGTGGAGAAACAGAGCAAAGAAATGTTGCATTTAATTAATGAAAGGAAAAGGGAATTCATTCAACGGGGTGGTGATGGTGAAATACTTGGACCTGACATAGAAATGTTCCCTTATCCCCAACAAGCACCGCCTCCGTCTCCTCCCACCATCGATAAAAGCGATATTTACGGGGACCCCGTTGAATTCGCCGATATAGATCAAATAGCAATTTCGGTAATTACACATTTTGTGTGCATCTATAAAAATAAATCATAATTACGGCTATAAAAGGATTACATAGTGTGTGTTTACCTCCATTAGAATTACTTAAACTACATAATTCCAATTAATTCTGGATTAACGTGGTTCATAATTAACGTGGCAAATAATGTATTACAGGTAGCCCAAGAGGACCAAAAAACATTTACGGACCTAGTCCGACAATTAGTATCGAGATGTGGATCGGATGTAGAGAAGGCGAGGACGATTTTTAGGTGGATCACCGTCAAAAATCTGAATGCCATTGACTTCTCCGAGGATCTCCGGACGGACTCTCCCATGGGACTCCTCCGGGGGATCAAGCAAGGGACGGAGAGCTACCATGTTCTTTTCAAAAGATTGTGTTCTTACGCTGGTCTTCACTGCGTCGTCATCAAAGGGTTGAGCAAGTCCGCGGGCTACCAGCCCGGCGTCCGATTCACGGACAACCGCTTCAGAAATTCTTGGAATGCAGTTTACGTGGCAGGAGCTTGGAGGTTGGATGATTTTAATAAATTAATTAAAATACGGAATAAATACACTGGCGCTATGTAAATACGAGCTTCTCCGTCACATCTATTTAAATCCTTGTGTTGCCCCTTCCAGGTTTGTACAATGTAATTGGGGAGCGCGTCATTTAGTGAATGCCAAAGAACGTGCATCCAAGTCAGATTCTCTGCGCTATGAGTACGATGACCACTACTTTCTAACGGACCCCAAGGAATTCATCTTTGAGTTCTTCCCCCAACAGTCGGAGTGGCAACTTCTTAAACGTCCCTTGACGCTCAAGGAATTCGAAGAACTCCCTTTCGTGCGTAGCCTCTTCTTTCGCTATGGTCTGTACTTCCCGCCTGGCCAGAGTAGTGAGGGCGTTCTCAACAGTCAGGGGGACATCATTTCTCACTGTAAAGCCGTCATGACCACAGACTCTTCCGGTGAGTTCTCCAAAATATTACAAAACACATATCGTGGGCCGAGAGGGAACAGTTCGGATTGCGCAAGATCTACATTTTTCAGCAAATATTGCTTTTATTTAAAATATGAATAGCCATCCGCTCATTCTGTCGCCGTTTTATGATCAAAAAATATGATCAAAGAGAAGGATTTCAAGAGTGGAGTTACAGTCGACTCTCTCTATAACGGTCCCCTTTATAACAGTACTCTCGCTATAGCAGCAGCAAAAAATGCTCCCCTCAAAAACTTTCTCCAATTGCTAACATAGAAATGTCTCTTCTCTATAACAGTTTTTCGCTATAACAAGCGAAATTTGATGCTTTATAGGTACTGTTATAGAGAGAGTCGACTGTACATGTTCTTAATTGGAGATTCTTAATTAGAGATTTTTCTCTTATTGAAAATAAGTTGTACACACATTTAATCCCATTTATTATATGTATATTTAATGCATTAAGAAACATTTTGTTTTTGCATCTCTCCTTTTGCCAAATGAATTCTCCTGACCCGCTTGGGTTCTCTGCTTTTCTCGTGCAGATTTTGACCGGTGCCATTCATAATTTAGTACCAGCCCTTTTTACTACTACGTACAATGCCTTTTAATTTTAAATTAATTTAATTTGTAATTAAATAACACTGAATTATTGTAAGGATTTTTTAAAAATTTACTTTAATTATTGTAATTATTTTAATGTTTTATTGTGGAATTATTATGTCTTTTTTTTAATGTTCTTTAATTAAATTGACTAGGTGCTGCTACTGTTAGAATTGGGATGCCTCCACAAATGGTCTCCTGTTTAATTTTCCATTACAACCTCAAAGTGTACGACACGGAGGCGGACGTGTTCGACGGGGTGAGTCTCAAGCGATTCGTCATGCAGAGCGTCACGCCGCCCGTCGTGTCTTTCCGGGTCCACGCACCCTCCGCCGGGGCTTTCCTTCTAGATGTTTTTGCCAATGCTGTCACTCCTCGAGAATATTTAACGGGCGAGCCTATGAAATTCAAGTCCGTGTGCAAAGTAGGTCCTACTGGCTTTTTTAGTCATTTTTTTCTGCTTTTTGGCAATGCTAAGTATGGAATGGGAGTGACACTGTTTTTGTGTCGGTCCATAAGACCATGATAAATCAATTTGATGATCTATTTGTACGTGATTAATTAAATTAGTCTCCTTTAATTTAATATATTTATTATTTTGTATACAATGCTAATCCCCCCACGTTTGGATTGACTCTTGTGTGTAGGTGAAGATCGAATGTGGGAATTTGTCCACCGTTATGGTACCTCTGCCGGATTGTGCCTCTGGAGAATGGGGTCCAGCAAAAGCCACACGACTCTTTGGGTTGATCCCACTCTCACATCCGGACCCACTCATCTTCGCCGGGAAAGAATTAACTATTGAGTTCCGGATGTCTCGACCCTTGACAGACTTCATGGCCACACTTCACAAGAATGGTACGGACGAGAAAAAACTGTCCAAGTGAGTATTTTTTTAACGCCATTCTTAGCCGTTTTCGGCGGAATTAATTTTTTTTAATTAAAATATTTAAATATTTCTATGTCTTATCCAAGACTAGGGTTTATTAAATTACGTAAGAGTAGTGCATAATATTTATAGCGTCCAAATCATACCCCTATTTTGCTTGTAGAGATTAAAAAAAAGCACTATGGCAATTGCAAAAGTCTAAGCTTCACCAGGATCCTTTATGAAAAATTGATGACTAATTTACACGCAGGTTCAGCAACCAAACAATACGAAACGACGAAGTCATTTTCATCATCAGTTTCCCCGAAGAGGGTCAGTATGGCCTGGACATTTACACAAGAGAGATTGATAGTAACGAGATTGCTGGATCCAGTGGTAAACAACTCCTCACACATTGCTGCAAGTATCTGATTAATTCTTCCAAGAAAAATGTCGCTTAGCTTCAACTATATAATTTTATTTTTTACGTAATTACAGTAGTAATTAATGTCCATGTACATAAGTTTTAAAAACAAATGGTATAATACAATACAATATATTTGTCCTTATTATTGTAATTTACTTACACCAACACATTAAATCCATGTTTTTATTATATAATTTTTTTTTGTTTGACGTTGAGTAAAGTACTTTAGATATAGGCAATAATGGTAATAACAAATTTTAAGCTATTTGTATAAGGAGAAGAAAAAAGGCCCGATGCTATTCATTAATGCTGAAAAGAAATTATAATAAGTGTGCAAAAGTAAGTAATTATTTAAAAAATATATATATATATATATGTCAAATGCATATAGAAATACATACAGAAATATATTGTAAATAATCCTAGACCGTAAGTAATCGAAAAATGAGGCGGAGAGACGCAGTAAAACTTTTACGTATACAAAATGTCGATATTTCTTACGCACTAAGCTATAAACCAAGAGAAACTTTTTTACGTATATATTCAATACATTAGAATATCGTTGTGTATTACATTTTAAAGTGAATATATTGTTCATAAAATTTATATACATATATACATTAATACATTGTTATAGCTTCACACAACAGTACCAAAAAAATGCAGCCGTCCTAATTCCATGTAAACGCAAATTATTCTTGTACCTTTTTTGGTGTATTTATTCACTCACCGTATTCCAAAAAAATAAAGATGGAACCTGGTATTTAGCAAATATTTTGTAATTATTTTTAAAAAAATGCAATTTTTTAAATGTTCTATTTTCTGAATTCTGAAATGAAAGCGCTGCTTGTACAGATGCTGATTTCTGATTAAAAATGTCCAGTTGACTATACACCTTCATTATACACAGATTTTGTTCGCTTGATCTTCGAAGTCATTTGCTTTATTATTAGTAAAATACATATAATATACATACATATTATTTAGGTGAAGAATTCTTTCTTGAGAATTATTCGGAAACGGCTAAGTCATTATTATTACATACCTATACAATACTAGCAAATTATTATTATAGCCAGAACTAACTTATTGAATGAATAACAGCCACTCGATTGATTTTTTTTATTGTTGTTTAGTACTGAATTACCATCAGTCTTTTGGATTCTAGCTAGCACATGTAAGCAGTAAATAATATGTGTAGCGCACACATAACTTCTCTTTGTGCAAAGAAAGCCTTTTTTGTGCTCGTCGGTTTTTAAAAGAAAATAAAGCATCTAACTTTATAATATCAGAAACAGAAGAAAGAAAATGATCCAGTATCATAAAAAAATTGACAACTAGAGTTTTAAATTAGAGAGTTTTAAATTGGCGATAGAGGGATTTTTTTTGCTGAATTTTAAAATGCACATTCTTCATGCTCTGAACTTGTAACAGAATAGGTCAAAGTCAATTATATGTTAGCGTAACAGTTTGCAAACAATGTCATTTCCTTTTTAAAAAATGTGAACAGAAGTAAATTTTATATGCAGACATTGGATTTTGAATTATTTGAAATAAAAACATTAATATGGTTTTTAGTCTTTACACAACTTAAACGTTTGTGGTAAACCTGTGTACACCGTACACGTCATCTGCTTTATTTATTCTGGACATTCTTTGACAAGCAGTCTTCCTCTGGAAATGTGCGCGTAATTTCGGAAGCATACCCTGCCTGCATAGCATATCAAAATTATACATAATATATACATAAGTATGTCAATACACACTAGAAATTCATACAATCAAATACACCATGCATTCTAACTTTTTCATTATTTTTTCCAATTTTATTAATTTTTTATTGTTTGTATTTTCTTTAAATTATTGTGATTTGACTATTACATAATGCTAATTATTATAATATATTATGTATTTATCAATTATTTGAGTTTTCAAATCAGATTCCAAGTAATAGTAATTGAATATTTATTATTAGTTACAAGTTACAACACAACGTTACAACACAAGTTACAATAATTACAACAGCGATGATTATGTTAGTTTATTTGTGATTCGTCTCCGCACTGTCCGAATTCTGCAAAATCCATCACAGATCACAATTTCACAATAATAATTGGAAATTGGAACACCAACTTGGTAAAGGAAATGGAGATTCCATTAAAGAATACCTTCTTATATTTACTCAAAATACATAGTTACATCATTATGTATACTAGTCATCAGTCATCACTCATCACATTGTTCCTGTCCATGATATGATGAAGACAGGATTTTTTTGGGGGTCACCCCCATTTTTGCAGCAGATGGCTGGTCGTCACCAAGGTCATCTCCGGCAAGGACACATTGGCAATTTCGAATTCCGAACAATCCGAACTCTGACAAGAATTCAGAGACAAGCACCAACCTACTTCTCCTTTCCACCAAATACCGCAACAATTAGAAGAGTGTAAAATGCGGTTGTGCAAGGTGATTTTGGGTTTGGTAACGTTCTTCGTGGCGTTCTTCTTGGTTATCTACCTGGTAAGTAAAAGTTAGGTTTGTTTAAACACCGAAACTGGAAAGGACATCTTCGAGACATCCTTTGCAGGGATAATCGGCACCAGAAATCCACTGTCCCGCAATTTCCGCCCCGAAATTCCTCCAAAATTATCAGTACTGATAAATGTCTCATATACAGCATTTAAAACCCTTCAATCCAGAAGTTCCAAAAATTGAATGTTTTTTTTTCGGATAAATACTTGAAATTAGTTCTTCCGGAGCGTGGATCAAATCGAGTCGAACATCCACGAGCGCTTCATGGCCAACGTGGAGGAATACCGGAGGTTGCAGTCCAAGAAGATCATCCTTCTCTACAATCATCTGTACGACCCGGAGATGTACCCCATCATGGACTCTTACTGCCTGGACCCCCTCGAGGTGGAGCAACAGCGCGAGGCGTGTCCCTACTCCTGCTTCTTCACCGACGATAAATCCGCCATTCAGTACGCCCATGCCCTCGTCTTCAGCGCCAGGAACCTCAAAACTAATCGGACCACCAGGTAATTATAGTGGAAATCCCACGAACTACACATAATACAATATTTTCCTCTGTACAATTCACCATGTAATATGACGGAAGTGAATCTGATCAGGGAACCTTTGGATATGCCTCCACGGACAAATGAAGATCAGCGCTGGATCCTCCTTCAAATGGACTCCCCGCCCCACCCCAAATTCGTGACGAGGACGAGACATATAATCGAAAACGATGTGTATTACCCAGCCTTGGATCAGCTCTTTAATTGGACCATGAGTTACCGGCACGATGCGGACATCCGGGTCCCTTATGGGCGCGTCCTGAGTAAAATCCCTCGGCACGAGGGTGTCTATTCCAAAGGTACCTTTGACAGTTACAAATCCCTGCCGGGGAAGGCCAGGATCGTGGCCTGGATCTCCTCCCATTGTGAAATCCAGAATAGTGGGAGAACTCAGCTCGTGGCTCAACTCCAAAAGTACATGCCGGTGGATACTTACGGGAATTGTGGGCAATTCCAATGTCCTCTGGAGGCGATGGAGCCTCACGCGGAGCAGTTCATGTGTGAATCCATCAAATTGTGCTACAAGTACATCTCATACTACTACAAATTCTATTTGGCTCTCGAGACATCCTTGTGTGATGAGTATGTCACGGAGAAATTCTTCTCGGCCTTGGAATTTGGGATGGTTCCCGTGGTATATGGGAAGGTCAATTACTCGGACATTGCCATCCCCGGCTCTTTCATCGATGTCCAGGATTTTGAATCCGTCAAGGAATTGGCCGAGTACTTGCTCCACCTTCACCGACATCCCGAGGAGTATCTCAAGTACTTTGAATGGCGGAAATATGCCGTCGTCACCACGACCTTCCACCTTCGCCTGGGCTGGTGTACTCTATGCGCCAAATTGTGGGAGGCGGACCAACCCCTACATTTGATTCCCATGTCGGCCCTCAACGATTCTGACCTCCGAAAAGGGGGGGATGACACCGTTCCGGCTCAGTTCAATAACGAGAACTTTACTAGTCATGTCTTCGTCATCAAGGGTCGGGAGGACAGGGATATTGTGGGATTGGACACCCTCAACAAATACTGGGCGGAGTCGGCCTTCAACATGGGCATTTGTGAGACTCCGCCTACATTCATTGCTAATAGCAGTGGCTCCTACAGTATTCCCCGGGACAGACGGCCTTTTCGGGAAGCCATCCAATTGTTTGCAAAGTTGAAGAAGACTAATATCCCCGACAAAGGAGAAGCAGGCTCCTGGCGTCACGGTCACGAGATATAGATATAATAAACTAATGTACATATGTATATATACATACATAAGTACATAGTATGTACATACTATGTGTATTCTTTTTTCCGGTTAGTATTTCAATTTGAAATAATTATCATGCTGCTTTTGAACTTTTACTACCAGTTTAAATAAATGAAAGTCCTTTGTTTGAATCTATTTGATTTATGATGCTTTAAATGCGCAGGGAAACGTTGCAATGAGTCATTTAGTATAGGTACATAAAATGAGTACATTTTTGCAACGAGTATACACACAAATTGTAATAACAGTCATAACATGAACAAAAATAGTGAATACATACTCGTCTTACACACAGTAACATAGAGTGTAAATCATCAAGAAATAACTCAAGTGATGTCCTCTACATGTGGACCAGTAAACACCGGGAAAATAACGCTGGATCACACCAATATTTGGAGCACGTTAAAAATGTCTTCTGGATTCATTCCGACCTTTCAAAATGGTGGGAACGGAGCCCCTTTGGTTAATGTGGACGGACTTTTCCCGACTCGCCCCATGTTTTGCCATGATGTTGTGCAATGAGGTGGCATTCGAATGCATCTCTTCCTCATGGTCAATTTCCTCGTGGGCGATGAGGAGGATTCGTGGAAGGACTGTGGCCCCTTCCACCTACAAGCAAAACAAAAAGGAAATGAATGGCTCCTAACGGCAGATGCAGGACAAACTAAAGTTAATATGATGAATTATTGCACGTATTAATTAAAATAGGTTAAAATGCATATAAATATTACAATTTCCTCGTATTGTACAACATTATCAACTAACAAATGAAGTCGACAAAGCTAATTCAAGTCTATTCAAGCAAGCAAGAGGAAATTGTAAAGAGAGGAATAACCCACCGGTGAGAATTTGGAGCAAGAATGAGGAACAACGGCTGGAGCTTGATAAACTTCTTTTGTGTGGTAATTCACAATTTGGCCCTGTATGACCACGACATCGGAAATAAACTCCGGAATCGTCATCGTCGCCAACTTCTCCCCTGGCACGGCAGATCGCTCCAAGTGCATACCGATTTTGTCTTGGGTCCAGGACTAACTCATGGGAAGCATTGTTGTTAATATCATAAGTTGAAACAGTACAAAATATGTGTGTATAATAGGTACATAGGTACATATGTCTAGTGTTAATTATGCAATGATATGTAAATTCTGGGGTAAAGTAAGGGCAACTGCTCACGGAATAAGCGGGTTGGGTTGGAAGAAGGGCCGTGGCCAGTTTGATGCCATAAGATCTCCATATTCTGGATTCCAAGGAATCCGTGGGATCCGTGAAGGTGGTCAAAGCCTGTTTCATTGCTTGTTGAGGGATGTGATAGGCAGAGACTCCAGTTTCACAAGTCACTGCCGCACAGCGAACCTCTCCGGTGAGGACGCTCTTCTCCCCAATGATGGTTCCCGTGGAGAAAAAGTCCACCTCTTCCGTCCGGAAGGATAAATCCGCGAACAGCTCCATGTTCGGCACGATTCCGTACGATTCGTAATTCTAATGAGAAATCACATACCTATGTTAATTATGATTTTTAGTGATGAAAGATTTACCTTTAGAATCCAGTTTTTGTATTAAAGGTAACTATCATTCGGTAGAGTAGAATTATGACTTGTGACGTACCTTAATAATGTCGTCATTGGGGATATAATGCTCCTTAACCATCCCATTTACTATGATGTAAATTCCATTGGGACTATCTCCTTCATCCGAGATCATGTCTCCGTAGGCAAAGGACACGAGCGTGGAATGTTCCTACAGGGGAAATGAACATGAATAAATCTTTTATTTTATTTTATACATATTGTATTTTATTCTTATCTTATATTTTGGAAAGGATTTGTTTATGCACGTAATAATTACCAATGATTGTCAATTGTTTCTTAAAAAAAAAGCATACCTTCATAAAGGACAGAATTTCATCGCTCCCCACCACCCAAGGCAGATTCTCAATGAGGGCCTCATGAGGGAAATTGGGAATGGTGCTGGGCGAGTGCCAGAGACGCTTCATTTTCTCCTCCAGCATAATCACGAGTAAGCAATGTTCCTCGTCGTTAATGAGCCCTTTCAAAAGTAAATGGACACCATTCTTCTTACATTTCCATTAATGCGTCCAATTCCCTGTGGGATTATAAAGAAAATAGAATTTACCATCTTCCTTCAGTTCTGTCAGCGTTTTCCTCATCTGGTTCAGAACCGTCCGACTAGCACTTCTCGTCTTGACGGCAATGGCGATCCCTGGGTGACTTTTTTGAATTAGACCTGGAAAGATTACAATTGAGCGTACTGACTGGATAATAATCTCATGATCAATTGGGGTCATCATTACATCTTACATCATCCGGCATGTAGAAGATGTAATTATTATGCATATTGACATGATATAACGACTGTTATGTTATGGCATGGTCGCGTTCCGTTGCGCATCTCTATTATTGTTTCTATTC
>JAQGBT010000685.1:0-44650 GCA_034698585.1 Disparrhopalites patrizii | reverse complement strand
GAGAGAGAAGGAGAGAGAGAAAGAGAGAGAAGGAGAGAGAAAGAGAGAGAAGGAGAGAGAGAAAGAGAGAGAAGTAGAGAGAGAGAGAAAGAGAGAGAAAGAGGTGGAGGAAAATAGCCCGCAGAATTACGTGAGCCTACTTATTCCAATTTACATGCATTCCTCTGCCATGCATGCATTGGACCACCAAAATGGCAAAAAAAGGGTTAGAAAAAGAAAGGTAAAAGGGATCTACACTCGCCAGTGCATATATGTAATTGTGTATGAAGGGGAAAGAAAGGCGGGAAGGGAAAGTAAAGTTTGATGGTTAGTTAGAGAAGACGTGAAAGTAAGTAAGAGAGAAACAGCGGGGAAAGTCTAGCAGTAGTTGTAGTAGTCGCGGGTCGGAATTTGCAATCGGAAAACGTCTTCCCAGAAGGAACTTGGTGCATCCTAAGGTATTAAGAGGAAGAGGAAAACACATGAGTAAAAATGTTATAGAAAGGTTCGCAAGTGTGGTCCATACGTACATATATAGCGCACGTATACATAATAGGTGATCTTATGCCCAGACAAAGAGAAAAGGGAAAACCACAGTTTGACAGAGACAAGGTGGGTAAAAGTGGGAAATGCTCACATTTATACATATAAATCAAGGTGCTACTACGTCGTAAGTAACTAGAGCAATCATCAACTTGGAGGTGATCATCACCATGGAGATTTGACCTGAGTTTTGAACTAGTTAGGCTTCCGTTTCACTTCTCCATATCCTTTATGGGCCTTGTGTTTTACTACACTTTCATTTAATCCATTCCTTTTTCACATCTTATTGCTGATATGATTGGTTTCTCCGGGATTTTTGCTCTTCTAGGACTCTCTTTTGCGTACTCTTTCCCGTTCTTCCTGGGCGTTTAAAGGGTCGGCTCTTCTGCAGAAAATTACATATGTTTTAGCAATTACGCGCTATACCAGCTTGCGCTATCGTTTTTTCTGAAGCGAGTTTTCTAATTAAATTCTTCATAGACTTTCTTGTATGCTTCCACGTAATTGGGATTGTTCCACATTTGTTTACATAATTTGTTTTCCATCTGAAAGTGATTATTTTTATTCAAATGGAAATGAAATTTCTCCCTCGCTTCCCTCTCAAGGACCGACAAGGAATACAAAAATGCCAATCTTCATTTATTGAATTTCGTGCTCTCTCCTTGTACCTTTGTTGGTGTTGAAACAAAATGTAATTTTTTCCCAGAATTCCAGAGTATTGATGGAACTCCTCTTTTCCCACAAGGGCTAACGCCGCACCTGTAAAAGTATCAGTACAGTGTGAATTAACTGGGGATAAATGTAAATGTAAATAAAAGGAGAAAAAATGTAAAATGCGCAGAAATGGTTGTAAACAATTATATAAAAGGGGAGACTAAATCTTTTTTGATTGCTTCTTCTCCCACCGCAGGCGGGAGTTTTCATACTTTGGATGTTGCGAGCTTGTGACGAGGGAGATAAATTGCACAAGTTGTGAATTTTGGAGTGGGGATTAAAAGTTGTCCCATTCTCCTTTGTCTATGTACCCCTGGAGAAAGTTGAGTGGGATATGGTTGAGTGATGGAGTGACAAAAGTTTCTCGGATTCTCCTTATGCAAAAAATCCCTTCCCTATTTCTCTCTCAGACGGAAAGAGAAAGTGTGTTTCTGTGTACTTTAAAGCATATTGTAAAGACTGAGTTGCTGGAGTAAATCTCAGGGTCAAATTAATTATGGGAGACCTTGGACTATATACAGATATCATAGGGGCCATTTTTTGGGTTAGTTTTTACTTGGAAATAGTCTCAATATATTTACTTACAAATAAAACGCACTAGCGCCCTACAGATGACTAAATTAAAAATTACGTTGATCTAAATCAGGTTATTTTTTCTGTACTTTCCACGCTCACCTCAACTGGATACAAATGGCCCACAAATTTGATTACCTTTGCTGTATCGGCTGGATTGTTTTACGCTCATGTGCTTCTTCAGGTAAGAGACAAATGATCAAACATTGTTTCTACACTTTTTTGGGAAGTATTCTTATTTTTTTCAGATCACGCCATAATAATGATAAATACATACAAACAAATTTAACCGATGTAATTGTGACATGCATCTTTTCCATGGGAGAATTTCCAAGAAGCATAAATGGCAAAAAAGCAGGATTGTAACCACAAGGATTGCAATGAATATGTTACGGAGAATAGAAAAGTGAACTGATGTTTATTTTGGGAAAGAAAGTCCCTAGAATCCTGATTTCCCTGGGATTGGATTGACAATTAGGATTTGGTGAGGGGGTGAATGGCTTCAGATGTGGTTTCTTTTTTTTTTTTGCTTCCTTGTAGTATACCAAAATATCGCAACACATGTGGAAAGCAAAGAGAGTGTAATGTTGTTTAGGGAGAGAGAAAGAAGGGGGAAAGGAGAGGGAGAAAAAGCAATAATAGTACATTTGCGGGAAAGTGGGCGGGGAGGTTCAAGTATTTGTACCATGTACATATTTTTTGTAGGGGGAGGGGCGAGTGAGAATTGAAAGAGAGAGAGAGAGAGAAGAAAAGAGGACAGACAATCTGTGCATTTGATCATTACCCTGTGCTGTTTGAGGTCGCAGTGGGCTTCAACTGAGGTGCTTCCCCTAATCCAACGACTCCCCTTATGGCCAGGCATTAATTCTCTTTTTGGGCACAAGAGAAAGTGACTTGAAATATATGGGCTGAAGTCTTCATTTGTTGGTGTCCACTATTCCTTCTTCTTTCGCTCTCTTTTGCTCTTCGTCTCTCTCTCTCTCTCTCTCTCTCTTTTGCAGATTCTATGCAGTTCTTTCGTATTCTCTCTTTCTATTTTTACTCTCTTTCTCTCCGTCCTTTATTTGCTTTCTCGTTTTTTACGTTCCCTCTTTTATTCACTTTCTCTTTTTTAAATTTCTCTCTGGCATTCCCTTTTACTTTTTTATTTATTTTTTATGCATTTTTGTTTACTCTGTTACTTTATCTATTTTATTCAGTTTGTATTTTTTCACTTGTTTTCTATTTTTCACGTTTTATATTCTAATCACTTTTTTTACTTTCCCTCTTTCATTCACTTTCATTTTTGACTTTCTCCCTTTTATTAAATTTCTTTTTGACTTTCTCTTTTTTATTCACTGACCTTTTATTTCATACGTTCTGGCTTGTATTCACTTTCCATCTATTTTCTACTTTTTTCTTTTATTCACTTTCTCTCTATTTTTTACTCTGCCTTTTTCACTTTATCTATTTTATTCAATTTCTCTCTTTTTCACGTTATCTATTTTATTCACTTTCTCTCTATTTTTTATTCTCTCTCTCTTTTTCACGTTTTCTATTTTGTTCACTTTCTTTCTAGTTTTTACTTTCTCTCGTTTATTCACTTACACTGCTTGCTCTCTTTTCGATACACTTTCCTTTTATTTTTTGCTTTGTCTTTTCCCCCTTCTCTCTGTACTTTACTGTCGCTATTTTATTCACTTTTCCTCTAGTTTTTACTTTTTCTCTTCTATTTACCTTCTCTTTTTTATGTGCCTTCTATTTTTAACTTTCTCTTTTTTTCATTTTCTCTCTGTCCTTGTCCCATCTCTCAGTTTCTTTCACTGTCTTTCTCTTTTTTACTTTCTTGCCAGTCTTGTTATCCCTATTTTCACTTTCTCTCTCATTTTTATCTACGTCATTTTGTCTCTTGGTCTCCCCATCTGATTTCTTCCTTTATCCGTCCCTTCACTTTCTCCCGTATACACTCAAGTCTACCCTCCTTCGCCCAGTACCTCTTCATTAATTTCCTTTTCCCTTCCAGGTTTTCCGGGGAAAACCCGGAACCCCTTGCCATTGTTGACCATCCCACTTTTCACTGGTTTGCAGAGACACCCTTTCACCCCTTTACATTGTGTTCATCTCCCCAAATCTGGATTTCCCCACTCTCTCCCGTCTCATACTCCCCCTCTTCTCCGTAGTATCTCCATCATTCTCTGGAAAGCTCATGATGTGGTCCACTAATACGTGGAAAGGGGGCAGGGAGTCCGGGGAGAAGAACAAGGAGTAATTTGACTAGGTCTATATGTATATGTGTAGCTTCAAAAATTGGTAACCCGCAATGCCACAAAGCTACATGGACCGTCACTGCAACTCTCTCAGTGGTCACCATTGCCACAGTCACAAATACCGGACTTTCTCCTCACCAATCCTTGTATTTCCCATGTACACATTTCCTCCCCTCCTCCTCTCCCTCCGCCTTCTACTACAGTCAATTGATTCCTTCAGTCAAGGCTTTAATGTACCCTGGACGTTGGAGGATATAGTAAAGGGGAAAGGAACATGCAGAGCCTTTTTTTTGGGAACAGTTCAATCAACAAAACAAGCTGAGTAATTGCAAAGTCCCATATAGGATTTCCTCTCTCCCACGATTTTTCCTCTCTCTCTCTCTCACTTTCCTTGTAACAATCCCTTTACTCACTTGGTCTTCTACTCATTTGACCCAAACGCAGTTACCCGGCTAATTTTTTTGGAGGGGGAAAGACGAAAAAATAACGAAATTTCTATTGAACCAAAGGACGAAACACCTAAATTGCAGCAGTGAGTGGTTAGGGATTTTTTTAACTAACGACCTTTTTCAAGGTCATTTGACAATAGCACGTGTTTGTTTCTATTTTCTAGAATCCAATAGCTTGTTGCAATTCCATTGTGTTCCCGCTTGTATTGGATGCAATGGGGGACGTGTTGGATGTGCTGTGGAGGATATATGTATATTTATATACATATATTCAAGGCAATACACGGCATAGTGACTACACAGGGAACAAAATGAGCATGGGCACATATAATGAATGCTACCAGCGTAGTAATTAATTTGTGGGCATAAGCAGCTATTGTGTATGGGAAGAGGCTCAAAATCAAAACAAGGGGAGAAAATGAAATAAAAGGGATGAGATGGGAAAAGTCAGAATGAAATGGGGAAAGTCGGAAGAGAAAGCTCCAGAGAGTGTCTTTGGGGAACATTTGAACTGAGAACAAGATTCGGAACAAGAGAGCTCTTGTGTAGTCACGTCCAAACTCCCGGATAATCAGATGGAATTAGAAAATTAAGTGTGAATGCCTGTCCTTCGAGACGTGAAGTCATCCTTTTCTTGTATTTACCAAAGGATTTACTACTGCTACAAGCTGGAAAAACGTTCCCACTAATTCCCGGATTTTTTTTCCCGGCATTGTAGACACAACAAGTTGGATGTGCTTTGTATCTTTTGAACTCTCCAAATGGTTGGAAAAATAGGGAGTTTAAAATAAATCCTTTTGGCCTTGACTTGGTGGCTCTTTTCTCACAAAATTCTCCTCCTCCCACCATTGTTTTTGTCTGATCTTTTGTAAATATTTGGATTTCTCCGTTTTTTGATGTACCGTCTGTCTTTTTAACAAGTACGATTTTCCCTGTATACGGAATTTTGCCCATTAAACCGCATTTACGTAAGAAAGTGACCCAGCTCCTAATTATAAGGCTGTACTGACAAAATTGTTACATACGTCTGTTACTTTTAATTTTCAAAAGTTTTTGTTTCCGAGTCGGAAGGTTTTGTGAAAAAGTTGGAATGTATATAGGAAAGGATCTCGTAACAAAATAATTATTCGAAGTTGTACTCTGTACTAGGGCAAGCGTACTAATAGGTACATCTGTGAGTGAAGTTTTACATAATAAAATTTTCCTGTCTCTTTAAAACTTAAGAATATAATGCATTTTTCCATGGGATAATTTGTCTCTAGAGCCATTTTGCATGGTGTATAAAAGTTAGGAATTTGGATAATTCTCCCTCCTTTTGCAAGTGTATGGGAAAGAGCCTGGAAGCAGAGACAGGAGCATGTATGTATGAGAGTACTCTGGAGGAATGGGAATGTAAAGTCATTGGCCCAAAGTATTGACCACGCTGATTGCAGCTGCTTTGTGTTGTATTAGGAGATAGTAGGAAAGTTTTCCTATGTACAACAACCGGAAAAGCCTTATAGATACTGGAATTAAACATTTTCCTACTATCAAAAGCAATGCAGTAGTATGGAAGGTGCAAGTACACTTTTTTTATTATTAGCCCAGAAGAAAAGTGAGAGGTCCAGGGATGCTACACTCCGAGTTCCAGAGTTATTCTTGCGGGGAAATTCCAGAATCAGGAGTATAAAGTAGCGAAAGAGTAGAACTGAGAGAGAAAGAAAGAGAGAGAAGGAGAGAGAGAAAAAGAGAGAAAGAGAGAGAAAGAGAGAGAAAGAGACAGAAAGAGAGAAAAAGAGAGAAAGAGAGAAAGGGAGAAAAAGAGAGAAAGAGAGAAAACGAGAGAGAGAAAAAGAGAGAAAACGAGAGAGAGAAAAAGAGAGAAAAAGAGAGAACGAGAGAGAGAAAGAGAGAGAAAAAGAGAGAAAGAGAAAACGAGAGAGACAGAGAGAGAAAAAGAGAGAAAAAACGACATTCAATGAAAGTGAGAATTCGAGGAAAGACATAAGCAGTAGAGAATGTGCCCACCGAATTAGGCTACTGAGGGCAAGATCGTGACACATAAAAAAGAGGGCATCAAAAGAACATTGAACATGAAAAAAGAGATAAACAAACCACGAGACCTAAATAGCTAAATAGGAGATAAATAGAAAGGTTAAAGAGACCGAGACAGAATAAGAAAGCGAGAAAGGCAGTAAAAGTAGAGAAAGCGTAGGTAGATTAAGTCCGAAAAATACATTAGACAGAAAATGTGAAGAGAGCGAGAGAGACTGAAACGAAATGCAAAGAGCAAGAGAGACGGACAAAGAGTAAACAGAAAGAGAGACGGACAAAGAGTAAACAGAAAGAGAGACGAAAAAAGAGTAAAAGAGAGAAAGAGACAAAAAAGGATACAAAGAGAGGGAGACAAAAAAGGTTACAAAGAGAGAGAGAGAGAGAGACAAAAAAGGTTACAAAGAGAGAGAGACAGACAAAAAAGGTTACAAAGAGAGAGAGAGACAAAAAAGGTTATAAAGAGAGAGAGAGACAAAAAAGGTTACAAAGAGAGAGAGAGAAACGGAAAAGGATAAACAATGACAGAGCCGGAGAGACACAAAGAGAGCGAAAATGAAATGAGACAGAAAATGAGACACAACTAGAGAGACGGAAAAAGAATTATAAAAAAAGAGATAAAGGCAGAGTGGCAGAAAAGGTAGAAAGAAAGAGAGATTGAAAGAGAAAGTGAGAGAGAGAGTGAGGAAGAGAGAGCTTAAAAGGGAGATGAAGGAAGAGATTGAAAATGGGAGAGAGAGTGGGAAAGAGTGAGAGAGAGAGAGAGAGAGAGAGAGAGGAGGAATGGGAGGAATTTGTGGAAGAGAGTGAAAAGGAGGAAAGGAAGGGAAATCTGCTTGAAAGAATGTGTCGTATATAGCCGAGGCTACTCGGATCTGTTTTGCCACCTCAGGAGCCGGGCTGTCTCCGCCAGTGCTTTGCCTCCTCTTCCGCCTGCCCTGCACATCTCCTCACACGGCCAGTGCTGCAGTGGTAGTACATAATAAAGAGGGAAAGGCCGGCCTGTACCCACGAGCGCACTCCCTACAATGTACTTTCATGAATAATTCAAATGGACTCGCGAGAAAACTAATTCAGGGAGTCTGCATAAAATCGCATACATCATTTATCCTTCCCAACACCTTGGATCGGTTGGGCTTCTCACTACATGCCCTTCCTTCTTTTGCCCACTCTCTCCTCCTCTGCCTCTCCGCCGCCGGTACATAATCATCTGGAAGCTGATCAAAATTAGATGGTGATAAAATATAATGCTGCTTACTACAACTTTCTCTCCCTTCATATGCCTTCTGTCTGAAGCTTCTCCTAGAGCTTGAGCATAGTATTGCATTTTCACTTACTATATACATAGTCTCTATTCCTGTATTTCTATAACTATATATGTATATATGTGTATTTTTAGTTATATAACATCTCATTTTTCCACTTTCCCCCCGTATTTTCCCTTTTTCAGTCCGCATAAGAGTTTTGAAGCTCTCCTTGTTTGGTTGCCGGGGCTGCCTTAATTTTATTAGTGGAAAGTCCTCCTCATGTTTTATTTCTTGTAGTAAATTTCTCCACAATTTGTTTTTTGACTTTCCCCTGCATAATGATGCCCTGTCTATCTTTTACCATTTTAATGATTTCTATTTTTCTTCTATATCTCCCTGCAGTTTTTGAGCCCTCCGGAGTGAGGTTGGTTCCATTGGAGGAGTTTTCCCCGGGTTGTAATTGGACATTGTTAAGTTTCCATAGTTTGCTGCAATTCCATTTTTATGTACGCTCCTCATTTTAAATTGTTTAATAGTTTAATTAATTCCCTTTTCTGGTCTCGCTCTTGTCCTTCACTCTCTTCTTGTTCTTTCCGGGGATGCTTGATCTCGGGAAAATATGGAGGTTTTTAACCTTTGGATTGCTGTCTAAGTTATCATTTTATCTTGCCCAACTTTTCCGAGCTTTCTCTTTTATCCTTCTTTGGGTTTTTCTGACTCCTTTTCTAATACTTACTTTGTTATTTTCTATTCTTTAATTTCTCCAGCACATTCTATTTTTTTTTGGTTTACCTTTGTAACCCTTATTCCTCTGTTCTCCACGCATTTAATACTAGTATCTTCTTGATTTCATCCTTATTGTTAGTGTTGCCTTTTCCTTGGTCTCATCTTTTCTCGTTCCGTCTCTATCACGTTATTTTGCTCTGCCATCTCCTCTCACCTTTCCCTCTATTTTCGCTCCCAATGTTCTTCCTTCTGCCTTCTCCTTTTTCTCTATTTCTGTTCGCCTTTCTCTCCATTCATTGTGAGACTCCCTTGTCTCTCCTATATTCTCTTGATGTAATTTCCAGCATTTCTTCTATTTCCCCTTTCCTCTTAAATGTTCTGCCTTGTTACGTTGCCCCAATTCCTCTTCCTTCTATCCAATTCTCCCTCTTTTTCTCGACTCTTGTTCCTCCCCCCTTGATCGCTCTCCTTATTTCCCCGATTGCCCTCATCTGCACTATGGCTTCCATTCTCATGGTCATATCTGCATACGGTGTTTGCCTTTCCCCATGAATCTCATATGTATCCCTTTTGACCTCGTCTCCCACGCTGAGTGTGTATGCATATATGTATGTATACATTTCTCCCTTCCTCTCTCTCTCCTCTCTCAATCCTCCTAGCTGTAGCCTTTCCCACATCCATCCCAACGTAGTTTTTTTTTTGGTGGGACCAGAGCTTTAGAAATGGTGACGGGAAGAGCTCATATGCGAAGCACGGACTTGTGTGAGTCCTACACATTTTCACATGTGTGAAATTCCCAGTGAGAGTAAAAAGAGCCAAGAGCTTTGGAGGTAGTGGGCATGCTACTATGGAAGGAATACATTGTATGTATATGTGCATTCTCCGTATAACTATTTATGACTGTCGGCATGAAGAAAAACAGATGTATATATATGTATATATGGATATACATATATGTTATATCTATATAAACATACGCTCACATACTCTAACTTCCTCTCTTTTCTCTTTCGCTCTGATTTCATGTCCCGGAATTGTTCAGCATTCTTCTTCGTCTGCTTCTTCTCCTTCTTCTGGCTGGGCCAACTTGTTCATAAAACATGTAGAAGCGGTGTGGCGGCCGTGGTGGTTGTAGAGAGAGAGAGAGAAATGTTGTTTATACGAGCCCAACACATGGACATAGGAAACTGCCATTACCTTTACCTTTCACTCAACATGCTTAGTTTATTTGATGTGAGGGAAAGAAAATTTTAATGGTAGCCATCGTTTTCACTAAATCTCGTCCTTTCTACCACTCTTGCCCCCTTTCGTATGCCATAGGCCCTAAGAACCACTGCAACGACTCAGACATGTACATGTAGATATATCTACAGCTACTATCTAAAACCAATGGATGTACAGTACATTTGGATGGTTTGGTAGTGGGGGAACATTTTTATGTCCTCAAATGGATCGCATTTTTCTGGGTATAAAATCTCTTTATTTGGGAAGCATACGGGGGAAATGTTGGGGAGAAAGTTTACATTATGCATTAGTTTGTTTGTGTGTAAATATGTATGCATGTATCCGTGTTGTGTGAAAATCTCTTAGAGGGATTGTGAGCTTCAAGGGGATGAGCTGGCGGGGCAAAGGGGGAGAAAATCGGGCTTCTGGACCATGCTTCCTTTTAAAATATTCCCTCTTCACTCCACTTTCACTTACGTTTCCGCGCCTTTTCAAGTGCGTTTCCACGGTGGATTTTTTTTTTTACAATTCTTTTCAACACAGTCTTTTACCTGCTTTTCGTTGTTCATTTATTCCGTCTGAAATTCGCCGGAATTCTACTTGCTTATCCAGTTGTTAATGTATTTGAAGCTTGATTTGCTCCCTAATTTATTTCTGATTTTCTCTCTTTTCTTTCTGATTTGGTCTCCCTATTCTGTTCGAAATTCTGTCATTTTTTCTGATTTTTTTTCCTTTTGCGTATGAATCTTTCTCATTTATGTTTGACATCTTCTGGTTTGTGTTTGACTTTCTCTGGTTTGTGTCTGACTTTCTCTGGTTGGTGTCCGATTTTTGCTGGTTGTGTCCCAGTTTGTCTATTTCGTGTCGGACTTTCTCTGTTTTTCTTAGAATATTTGCTCTTTCCCTGTATAATTTAGTTTCTCTTTCCTCCCTCAAAATTAGGCACTTATTGCCGATGTTCTTTCCGATTTGATTCTCATTTTTTCGCCATAACTTGTCAAATTCCTGTCCGATCTGAATTCCATTTTTTTACTGAAACCTTAATAAATCTCTTCATTTAAAAATATTTTATTACCATATTTTCATTATTCCTGGGCGAGGCCACAACTAATTAGGAACATTCGGTTATTTTCCAAAAAATGATTTTCAGAATTTTCACTTCATATTTCGCCTGCATTTTTCGCCGACTGTCCCTTTCCCTTTTATTTCTTTCCCATTCCCCACACTTTCGATTTACGTTAATTTCCCATGCTTTTCTAATTTCTACACAATCCCCATTCTCTCCCTTTTTTTCTCAAGTTATTAGCCTCTGTATACTTGTCTCTTTTCTCCTTGGATGTTTGTCCTTTTTTCTGTCTATCCATATTTGTTTTGGGGCTATTGTTTGCTCCACTTTGTATTTATTTTCGGGTTTTCTATATTCTGGTCTATATTACATGGTCCGTTGTATTTGGGTTTGTTTTTCAATTCTCTCCCCTCAAGCTATTTGCTCTAGATTGCTTTACTCCGTGGAGAATGTCCGGTGAGATGGCTTTTATCTCTTTGTCCCCTAGACCTCGATCCATCCCATTGACCCTTTTTTTTGAGCATCAGGAGGAGAGGTACGGATCAAGAGCTTTTGAGAGTCATGGCACGTGTTTTGGCACATCCTTGGGGGATTTTTGACTCTGATCACGTGTCACCCTACAATGTCATGAGATATTTTGACCTTACAATATCCTCCACCCACGCCATCCCTTTCTCTGTAGATCCTTTCTTTCACCAGGACACTCCAGTTATTTTGCTACGATGATATTTCTCCTCCTTCTACTTCCCTTCTTCCTCCTTCTCCTCCTCAAATAACAAGATGATGATTATTTCATCTCCTTCAAATCTCTCTCTCTCTCTCACTCTCTATCTCCCTCCTTCTGTCGCTCTCTGTAGGAGGATGGAAATGTGTACTCAAAGGAATAGCATGTGACATCAATGTTCTTTTCCCTGCTCTGATATTGGGACAGGGTAAGGGGGAGTCCGTGGGGGAATGTCTTTGGAGTGGATTCACTTGGTTGTGATTATTATTATTATGAATGCCACTTAATACTACAATCCAGTAGAGTATACACGTATATCTCTATATGTTGTAGTAATACAAGTACTAGTCAAGGAGTAGTGATTAGATGGAGGAGGAGGACACAACGATGATGTTGCTCATGATGATGATGAGTTTCGTACATGATTTCCTCCCTTTGTACAAAAACCAATGTCTGTCCAAAGAGACGACGTGCCTCATCCTTGTATGTCGGTGGAAGAAGGAGCCAAAGAGAGAAATAGAGAAAGAGAAAGATAGAAACGGTGAATCGTGTTTAAAAGATGGTGAGGAATCGATCGTTTTGAGCCCATTTTGAGGAACCGTTGGCACCATTTAAGGCCCTCCAGCCTTTTATATGCCTCCCTTTATTTACCTCTTTGTTCTCTCTCTCTCTCGGCTGCAAAAAGTTTTCTTTTTTTATCATTTTTTGTGTCTCTTCTCGCCTGGCTTTCACCTTGGTCACCTTCTTCTGTCTACGTACTGACTTTCACTTATTGTTATAACCCTTCAAATATCCTTCTTTTTTTTTGCTATTCTCTTTTTGCTCTCGCTTTCGGTTCAGTCATGGTACAATTTCTTCTAAATGTTTCTTTCCTTGTTCGTGGCTACTTGCCTTTTATTTTCTATTCCCTCCTTTTTCTTCCAAGCCCACTCTTGTCTCCTCGAATTTTCCCTTGTCTTCCTACACATTTTGGATGGTCTTTGTTGCTGTCTCTTTCCTTGCCCATATTATTGTCGTTTCGTTCTCCACTTGGAGATTCAGTCTATCTTTTTATGTGGCGTTTCCTTCCTCTTTCGCTGGGCGATTTTCGGCCCCTTTCTGCAACTAATGTCCTTTCTCTTTCTATGGCTAATTTTCGTTTTCTTTCACCGTCTCTTTGTTGTCCAGTTCTGTATGTCTTTTAGTTTTCTGTCTATTTTTCTGCTTTCTCGTTTTCTGTTTCTTTATATGTTTGCTCTTTCGTCTCTTTCTGCGCACGTTTTTATGTCTTTATGTGAAGGATTTTCTATCTTGTCCTCTAACTGCTTTTTGTCTCTTTTGCCTCTTGTTCTATCTGTTCTTTTGTATCTTTTTCTGTCGGTTATTTTATCTCGTTTTTGCCTGTCCTTTTATCTCGTTTTTGCCTGTCCTTTTATCTGTTTTTTGCCGGTTAAGTTATGTATTTTTTTTGCCTGTTCTGTTATCTCTGTTTTTGCCTGTTCTGTTATTTTTTTTTCGCCTTTTTTGTCCGCTCTTTGAACTGCTCTTTGCTCCTTCTGTCTCTTTTTCTCACTGCTCTTTCATCCATTTTTTTCGCTGCGGTCTTGTCACGTTTTCTGTTAGCTGTTTTGTCGCTGTCTCTTTCTTCTCTTCTGCCTCTTTCTCTGGCTGTTCTTCTGAATCTTTGTCGGTTCTTCCTTACTGTCCGTTCTGCTGTCTCTCTCTCTCTCTCGTTCTCTCTATTCCACTCTCCATTGTCTCCGTTCTGCTCCCTTTCCCTCGCTTTCTCCCTGTGCCTCGTCTGCTCTCATTCACCTCCGTTCTCCCACTTTCAATTCATTTGCTTCTTACGCCCATGATGCCCACCCCTCTCCACAGCTTTTTTTTATCCCTTCCTCAATGATGGTTGAATGTAGGATTTGAAATGATACACATGTTACATTTAGTGGATGTTACTGGAGCAGTAGTGGTAGTTGTAATACAGCCAAAAGGATTTCCAGAGTACTTGGACGTACGTGATGGGAATATTTAGTTGTTGATACAAGTCATACGGAGAAATCCATACCCTCGGCCTTTCCATCCTTGTTATTTGTTTCCTGCCTGTATGTACAATATGTACATACATGTTTCAGGGTAAAGGGGAAAGACGAAGAAGAAGAGCCCAAAGGAATTTCCTTCCTTCCCATCTTCATCTCCTCCCATCCTACCAATACATGTTGAGTAGATTTCCTTTTTTTTGCCCCCTCTGAGAACTGAGAGAGGGAAGAGGGGAATTAAGACTGACCATAAGCCAGATTGGACTATGACAAATCCCTGCAGTTACGACTCTTGCTGCATTCACTTTTTGCTTCAACACCAGCACTTCCACGGTGGAAGCGGATCCCACACTCATCCACGGGGATTTTTCCCACGGTTTATTCATAAGAATATCAAAAGAAATGCGTTTTTTTGGGGGGGGGGAACTAAAGTAGCACAAAATGATGGTATCTATTCCTCTAGAAGGAAATGAAAGAAAGAAAAAAAAATCAAAGAGAATTTCTTGCGCTACTGGAGCTTTCAAATGTCCCACAATTAGCGGTCACATCCCCTAAATAATTGATTGTGGATGGAAAAGGAAAATATCGGAGATTGGGAGGAAAAGACGGGGGAATAGAAGAATGTCCGCTCTTAAATTATTGCTTAGTGTCCAGATCGTGTCAGAAGGAGAGTTGGTGCGTTTTTGGGGGGAAAGAGAGGGAACTTCAAGGAAAGTAAATAAGGGAAAGAGGCGGAGATTCGCGGATACATCAAAGGGATGAAAGCCAAGGAGATTAGACGGGCTCATCTCCAGAGAATCTCCCCACTATTTATTTATTCCATACTCAATCCCCAACGCGCTTTCTAAGGGGGCGGGATGTGAGGGAAGGAAAAAAGGATCCGCAAATGCCGGTTTTTCCTTTAACTGAGGCATTCTTTTTTTCGGAGGGTTAGTTTTATTTCTGAGGTCGTGGAATGAAGATTTTATTTTTCCAGGACCATCCAGTATTCCAGGTGAATTTAAGGTCCTTCTTCTTCCCGTTGTATGTACGAGCAGATTGTTTTCCTTTTTCTAGGTGAGTCCACTGACCTTTTGAGGCGGTCTTTGTAAAGGTCCTTCCTTTTATATTCTGGCCCTCTGTTCCTTTCCTTTGGGGCATTTTCTGGAGGTGACTATACAGATGTTTGTGTACAGGTATGGAGGTATATGGAGGAGGATGTCATGTCACATAAATAAAACTATCAGGACGCAACCTTCCCGATTTCATCAATCAAATGGGGTCCTCCATTAACTATCCCTTGACACTTCTCCCACAACTTTCTCTGGGGTCTCTCCTTCTTTTTCAGGGTGCTCTCTCTTTCCGCTTTTCTCCCTTGTTTTCCCTTTTGTCTACATATTCTCAATTTCTCCCGCTATTTTCCACGTCATTTCCTTTCAATCTTCCCATATTCAAAGAAGACGGGACTTTATTTTCTCCGTGGTAGTTCTCTACCCTGAAATTGTCTAATTAATGGATTCTCTGTACAGCAAAGAAGTCTCCCTTCTGTATTCTGTAACAGGAAATTCTATTTAGTTGAAGTTGTCTCTTGTTACATTTATTAATATTCCTCCTGTTTCATTTTATCTTTGGGAAGTTTCCACTTTCCTTGCCATTTTTATTCGTATTCTTGAGGGCTTTTGGGAAATTTCTCTCCGTTTGGTATTTCTGTGAAGCAATCCGTCGGTATATTCAGATTTTTGCTCTTGCACTTTCTCTTTTCTTGGAATACTCTCATCTTCTCTTTCGCCCACTTTGTCTTCATCAATGTGTCTGGGGAGGCTTGGGTGTGTTTTTTTATGCGTGTCGCAATATCCCGGGTTCTGGCTATTTTCATAGGTTTCCTCGTATTTTCCCTTTGTCTCTTCCTTGTTCCGGGAAATATCTCTTTCTTCATGAAATTACATTCCCAGTCTTATCAACACCTTTTTGTCAGTTTATTATCCGGAAGGTGTACAATGTATTTTCTGTCCCGTTTCTTCTTTTGATTGCTTTCTACCATTTTTTTCTGTTTTGCTCATTTTTTTATTCTAACATTTTCTCTTGTCTTTCTTAGTTTTCGGTCTTTTTCTCCCTATTTATTGCTTCTATCTTGTTTTTCTTAGTTTTTTCCATTTTTCTCCGTGTTTTTTGTATCTCTCTTGCTTTTTATTTGTTTCGCTCCTTGTAGATTGCTTCTCCCTTGTTTTTCTTAATTTAAACAATTTTTCTCCCTTTTTTTCTCTAGCTTTTTCTTTGTTTCCCTCCTTGTAGTTTGCTCCGCTTTTTAATGATTTTTCCATGTTATTCGTTTTCTTTTGTGGCTTCTTTATTTTTGGTTTTTTCCTTTCCTCTTGCTTTTGCTTTTCTCCTTTTTTTTTGCCTTTTTCCTTGTTGTTTTTGCTTTTTCCTTGCTTTTGTTAATTTTCTTATTTTTATTGAGTTTCTCTTTTTGGATTTCCTGCTCCTATCCTCAATTTCGTTGCTTCTCGTCATTCTCCTCTTTTATCTCCTTTTCCGTCCCCGTTTTCTGAAATGGCGTTGTCTTTCTTCTTACCCTTCTCTTAAGCCTTTTGTATAGTTCCCTTTCTCCTTTGAAATGGCTTCTTCTTTCTTAATTCATGTCTTTCCCTCTTCTTTAACTTTTTAATTGTCCTCTTCTCGCGTCTCATTAATTGTTTTTCTCTCTCTCTCCTTCCCCACCTCTCTCTACCTTTGTCTCTCCCTCTCTTTAACCTTCCTCCACCTTTTCTTCTTTCCTCGACGGTTCCCTTCAGAGTTGAGCACCCACTGAACAATTTGTATGCGTCCAGGAAAGCCGCATTCCCTGCCCGTCCGTATTTGTTCCCACCGTTTTTTTGGGGGAGTGAGCGTGAGGGCTGGAATACTTTCACCACTTTTTGAAAGTTTGAAGCTTTCACCAACTTTGTCCCTATCCTCCCATCTAAAGGGTTGAAGAAGGCATCATCAATTTTTTATTTGATTGGGGAAAACAGGGGTAAATAGGAAAAGGAAGTATTTTAGTATTTTCGTGGTCCACTTTGAATTGGTTCCCTGAAAGGGTTGACATTGATGCTATTTCTAGTAATGGAAGCTCCCTCGAAGTTTATGGAAATTTCCAGGTACTTAGTTTTCTTTTCGTAAATGTGGAAAGAGAGAGAGAGAGAAAGAAAGAGAGTTAGAGGAATAGAGCAAATGCTTTCTCCTGTGTGCGTAGATTGTATACGTAATGTCTTTTTTCTCCCTTTTGGCTCTAAAAAGAGGATGCGGCGGAGATGGGGATGACATTTTTTCTTTTTTCCTTGATGTTCCGAAAAATTCCGGGTTCCCTTCCTTCGTCGTGCATTTCCTGGAAAACTACACAAGGGCTTCTTCTCCCACTTTTTTTTTTGTATTTCCACCTCTTAAGACTTGAAGAGCTCCTCCTCCACATACTCCACTTCTCTCATGGTTTCCCTAGTAAATCTTCCTCTTCACTTGATTATCTCCAAGTAGTTTCTGTTCCAGCTTTCTCCACTATCCTATTCCTTTCCCTTTTGATTTTTTTCCTTCTTCTATGAGCCACTCCCACCTCGTCAGAAGTTGAGGTCAAGACCCACACTCTGGTTTTATGGGGGTCGCTCTCTCCTTCGTGTCGGTGTGGATGCCGTCATAAGAAAGCAATATGTCACGGTGCAAAAGACATGAAGCCTTCCGTTCTCTTCAATCTCCCTCTTCTCTCCCGCTTTTATTTCCCCCTGCGAAAACAAAATCTATTTCCCCACCAAAATCCATCTCTCCCTCGCACGCTCTCATGTCCCAAGTTATCTATTGCTTTCCCCTTCCTTTCACCAGCGAAAATTCACAATTTTCTCTTCCTCCAACATCTTTTAATTCTGGCTTTCTCCCCATTTTACACGAGGGAAAATTTCAGAATAAATTTATATTCACAACAGGTATTTAGTTTGGGGAAGTAATTATATTTAATTTTTTTTATCTCACCTCACCCTAATTTCAGCTGGAATAATAATGGCTAAGTTACGCAAACGCTAAGAAACCACTTTTTTATGATGTATTGTTACGGTGCACTCATTAATTAGCATTAGAACAAAATCCCGGAAATCATCCCAAGAAATTTTGAGGAGCATTTCCTATAGTAACACTGTAAAAAGAAAACCAGAAGCTTCCTCAGAAACGAACCTCATCTTTTGGGCTCCCAGGGAAAAAATAATCAATCCCAATTTTTGTTTGCGGGGCTCCAAACAAAAATGATTTAGTTTTTTTTGGGGGGTTGGGAAAAGAAATTTGATTTGCTCAAGTTAGTTCTTCATTGCCTCAGAGAAGGTGTAATATTTTGGGGGGGGGGATAGTCCATAAAAGGAAAGAAAAAGCACTCTTGCTCTCCGAGAAAGACTGCCAAAGAGGAAGACGGGAGAGAGGGAAAAGGTAATAAAAAATTAGGGAAAAGCCAATAAACACCCTACTGGTGAGGGGTATTAAAAGACAGTCTTTTGATTTGATGTGTGGCGTCGTACGAGAACGTCAATAAGTTGAATTTTTTCCTTGTTCTTTTCTTCTCCACACTCCACGTGTTGTCCTCCGACTTTCTCCCTCTCTCTCTCTCTCTCTTTCTCCTTCTTTCTCCAGATCCTTTCCCTCATATGCTGGAGTTCCAGGCTCTTTCAAGGGTGTTCCTTCTTTACCGTTTTATTCATGCATACCTCGTGGGAAGTGACAATGGGAGAGTAAACAAGTACGTCGAATTTTCGTGTTGCTCTTCGAATTAGCGTCCTAGGGGGAAAGTATAGCCGTACGTACTTTAGGAGGAAAGGAACAATATTGGCAGAGCAGCATCAGTGGTGGTAATAGTAAATCACTTATATTGAAAGCAAGCCATTTCCCCACTAGTCACATATGCGTCATTAGAGAGTGTCATTTTACGATGGGACTCATAACACCTTCTATCACCAATACTTTCTCTTCCTCCGCATTGTACGCAACGGAACGAGGGAGTGATACTACAGGAGAAGGAAAACTTCAGAAGAGTATCAGACAGACAGAAAGGTGAACAGACAGCGCTACGGAAACAGAGGAACAAAGAGAAGGGCAAAGCACAACGAAAGCAAAATAGAGGTAGATTGAAGCAGAAAAAGCGAAGGATGGAGGTAGGCAAAAAGAGAGAAAAAGATCGAGACAAGAAAGGAAAAAGACAACCAGGAAGTAGCAAGAGCAATAAGAAAAGAGATCAAAGAGTAAGAGAGAGGGAGCAAAGGGAAAGAGCAAAAAAGAGACTAAGGGATATAGACAAAAGAAGACAGAAAATACAAAAAAGAGAGAAAAGGGGACAAGATAGAGAAAAGAAGAGAAAGGGAGACAAAGTAGAAAAAGAAGGGAGATTAAAATGGAAAAGGGAGAAAGAATAGAAGAGAACAAGAAAGAGAAAAACATAAAAGGAGAGGGTTTAGTATAAACAGACAAAGAAGAAAAACGGAGAGAGAACACAAGAAAGAAAGAGATAAAGAAAAGAGATATAGGGAGAGACAAAATATTGGAGAAAGAGAGCGAGAAATTGTGAGCGAAAGAGAGAGAACGGGAGTAAGAAAAAGAATATAGAAATGGTGGGAGAAAAGTAAAGAGAAAGAGACTAAGAACGGATTGAGACATGACAAAATCAAGAGAACGAAGGTCATTAGAGAGAGAGGATCAAAGAAATAAAGTAAGGGGAGAGAGATGGAGAAAGAAACGAAGGGAGTGAGGGAGACAACTTATAGAAAGTAGAGAAGAAAGAAAGAGAGAAAAAAGAGAAATTGAAAGAGGAATAGAGAGACAGCCCTTTCACACTCGGGCTCTTATGCACACGCTATTCATCGCTGTCGAATATGACGCTTGTAGGTCTGACATTGGCAGGCAGTTGTGCTCATTTTCTCAATTATGAAACACCTTCCTTTTGAGGAGCTTGCATGAATCCGCTCCTCTCGCCTTCAATTCTCCCTTCCCTTTTCCCTCTCCGCCCTCATATTCTTCAATCACTTCTTACTTCCCTCTTATACACTTAGACCATGTGATTCCCGAACGATTTTCACGTATGTATAAGTTTACATGTCCTTGTCAATTTTTTTTCCGTCTCTATTTTCCCTTCATCTTTCCCTATTTCTTTTAAAGTTTCTTCTTCTTTTCCCTTTTTGGATATTATGTACATACACAAAAAATGTATTTTTACCTACTATTACCATTCTGTATGTCAATAGCTTTTTCATCCCGAATGCTTTTTCTCTCCATTATGAATTTTAGGCATATGTTGCTCAGATGTTTTGAGGAGGTTTATTATATTGATTCTTTATCGCATATTTTCCGTCAACTTACATGCCGCAATATCCTCATTATGAGACAATGAAGAGCCCCTGAAAATGCTATTTCATCACACTTTTGCCCTGTGGGTCAAAGAGGACTGTATGTACTGGGCATTTTAATACATTTCACGTGTAAATGTCTTGCCCCGATTTTTCCCTGCAAAATAAATAGGGGCAAAACCCAAAAATAAACCAGTGTTTGCCCATATTAATTTATTTATATCAGAGCTATGTGGGTGCATATTATGTAGGTGTGAGTAAAGTAATGTACTTTTAGACACTGTGGCATCCAGCGCAGTATGTTTCTGGCCCAATCTTTGTGGACTTAGAACATACTGAGCGTTGTATTGTAAGAAAAGGCATACATACAGATATTTTGAAGGACATAAACGATAAATGATGGAAGGGGAAAGTATAATATTCACCCGAATCTCTTACACATCCCTCGCCCGTGGCAATACTTCCCGCCCTTCCACGCGGGTTTTGTTGGTGTGGTGCGTGTAATTGCCAAATAATGGGTTGAGGCAAGGACGAAAAGGTCCCGGGTACCTTTGTTCATTTACGCAATGAAATGTTATTCATTAATAGAAAGTTCCGGCCTTATGTGAGTAGCCTCTTTTGTGGGAGGAAATTTGAACAAAATTTGCATATTTTGATTATCCGTCTTTATTTTTAACCCCTAATTGTCCGCCCAACCCACAAATGTGGGCCATGGAAATGTCCCAGAAAAGTCGAGGGGGGACTTAGGAACAAATGAAAATTAAGTTGATATTTTCCATAAGTGTGAGATGCGTTGAGTACTTAGAATTAGATGGGGCCGATTGGGGAGGGGGGAGAAAGTGCCCCAGAGGAAGGTGTCGCAACCTTTTTTGGCGTGTGTATACACATGTATAAGGAATTCCTTTGGGGGAGGGAGAAAATGAGTGGATGTGGAGATGAGAGATGTGGAGGTGTGTGAGGATGAGAGGGAATGAGGAGAATATGTGTGGTGAGTTCTCCCCCTCATCGCCTCTTCTCCTCTCCTTCCCCTCCCCCCTTTGATTTGTGTGGAATTTGTGAATATTCCTAAATTATTAGAGGGGAGCCAGGCTCCAAGAGGTGGAGGGGAGAGCGGGAGAGAGTAGACAAGAGAGAGAGAAAGCGAGAGGACGACAGAGAAACGGAAAGAAAGAGAGAGAAAATGAGAAAAACGGAACAAGAAAGAGAAAGAAAGAAAGAAAAAGTGAGAAAAACGGAGAAAGAAAGGGACAGAAAGAGAGAAAGAGAAAGAAAAAAATGGAGACAAAAACGAGAGAGCAAAAAAAGGGAGAGAGAAACGGAAACAAAAACGAAAGTGAAAAGAGAGGGAGAGAGAAAGAAAAAGAAAGAGAGGGAAAGAGAGAGAAAAAAAGAAAAATAAAGGGAGAAAAGGAAAGAAAGAGAGAGAAAGTGAGAAAAAACGGAAAAAGAAAGAGAAAGAAAGAAAGAAAAAGTGAGAAAAACGGAGAAAGAAAGGGATAGAAAGAGAGAAAGAGAAAGAAAAAAACAAACGGAGACAAAAACGAGATAGAGAAAAAAGGTGACAAAAACGAGAGAGAAAAGAGAGGGAGAGGGAAAGAAAAAGAAAGAGAGAGAAAAAAAGAAAAATAAAGGGAGAAAAAGAGAGTAAAAGTGCGACAAACAGAGAAAGAAGGAAAAACAGAGATACAGTGAAAGGAAAAAGAGAAAGAAAAGGAGAGAAAAACGAGAGAGAAAGAGAAAGGGAGAGAGAGGAAAAAAGAAAAAGACGGGGAGAGAAAGAGAAATATAGAAAAAAGAGAGGGAGAGTAAAGGGAGAGAGAAAGCTAGAGAGTAGCTGAGTGGAGGCAGAGAAGGAGAGAGAGAAAGAAAGAAAGGAAGAGAGATAAATAGAGAGAGATAGAGGGAGAGCGAAAGAGATAGAGGGGCAGAGAGACAGGGAGAGTGTCAGAAAGAGGAAGACAGAGATAGAGGGAGAGAGGCAGAGAGACAGGGAGATAAAGAGATAAAGGGAGAGAGGGGGAGAGAGAGAGAGAGGTTGAGAGGACAAGAGAAAGTGGGAAGAGGAGCATGAGAAGATAGTCAAAGGGAAAAGTGGATGCTTTTGGGAATTCCTTTGGAGGAGGAAAGTTGTTCGTCAAAATAATTGAAACAAACGAAGGCAATAGAAGATTTTGTGGGCTGTGTGAGCTTTGCCACATTTTGGGGTGATGTTCGTTCCGAGAGAGTCTCCATGTTAAAGTTGGGAGAAGGACCCATGTAGCTCGGGTTATGCGGGAGGACCTAGGCGCACTTTCTATACATGTGTTAGAGGTGCATATAGCAACATTTTCCACGCCATCATGGTCGATTCAACATGACAATCTAACTTGGGAAATAAGTGGTTAAATAATCAACATGATTAAGGACACATACACACACATACAGGCGGGCAGGGAGGAGGAAGAGGTGAACTACTTCAAAGGCGTACTTATGGTTTCTCCACTCGTGGAGAATGTCCTCCTCTTCATCTTCACAGCCACCACCAACCATCTTCTTCTCTCACTCTCTTTAACCCTTCTGCCAGTCTCACTTCATTTTATCCCGATTCTCTCTTTTCTCCATCTCTTTCTCTTTTCTTTCTCTTCCTCGTTTTTCCTCTCTGTTACCTTCAGTCTTACTGTTATTTGCTCCCTCGCTCTTCTTCTCCCTCTCTCTTACCCCATATTTTTTAATGTCTCTCTTTTTCTCTCTCTCCCCTTGTCTCTTTACATCTCTCTTCGTTCGCTCGGTTATTTTTTCTTTCATTCTCTCTGTTCTTCTTTGTCTGTTATTTCCTTTCTCTCATTCCCGCTTTATAGCTCTCTCATTTCCTTGCTCTCATTTTTTGTTTCAGTATCTCTGTCACTCCCTTTCACTCATTTCTTCATTCTCATTCCCTCCTTATCTCTCTCGTATTTCTTGTACCAATGCCCTCTTTGGCTCTCTCTCATTTCTTGTCGCATTGCCTCTTTGGCTCTCTCTCAATTTCTTGTCGTAATGCCTCTGTCTCTATCATTCTCTCTCTCGTCTCCTTTCTTTTCAACTCTCGCTTTCCTTGTCTCTATTTCTCTCTATTCCATTCTGTGTCCAAATCTCTCGCTTTTCTTGTCTCTATTTCTCTCTATTTCATTTTCTGTCTAAATATTTCGCTTTTCTTGTCTGTATTTGTCTCGATTTCCTTCTCTCTTTAAATTTCTCGCTTTGCTTGTCTCTATTTCCTTCTCTCTCTAAATTTCTAGCTTTGCTTTTTTCTATTTTTTTCTCTCTCTAAGTCCCTCGCTTTGCTCGTCTCTATTTCTCTCTAGTTCCTTCTCTCTCTAAATTTCTATTGTTTATGTCTCCTTTTTCCTTATTTTCTCACTCCTTCACTGTTACCGTCTCTTTATTTCTATTTCTGTGTGTCTACATCTCTGCTTTTCATACTCTCGGTTTTCTGTACTTCGTTCTCTTTTTATTTCTATATTTCTCTCCGTGTCTCCCTTTTGCATATTCGCAACCAGCTTGACCTGGTCTTGTTGACACTTTCCTCGAAATAATTACATGCACAGAGATATTTGCCTGTCCTTAACCTCGGCTTGCGTCTAATGCAGGGACATAATCCCAGCCGGATGAAGTTCAAATATGTCAACAATGAATTCAGTGGTCCTGTGAAGATTCGTTGGAAACAGCTCTTAGGTTGTTTGGATACGCAAATCCTCATTTTAGATTCACGAACGCTTGATTGAAATCAATTGTAATGTTTATATGGCAGATAGAGCCAAATATGTATCTACATATCCTGGTATATTCATACTACATGATTTGGTTTACTTGACTAGTCAGAGAATAAAGGATGAAAAAAAGCTTTACATAAGTGATTACTCAAGGACAAAGCAAGGAGGAGAAAGTCTAGTTGAGGTAAAGAGAGGAACAGATAGAAATATAGGTGTTTGCGGAGGTTGGAAGAAGTGAGGTAGGGACAAGATGGATGTTAGTTGTCAACGGAGATTCCACAGGGAAGAGTTCTCTTTTGTCCCCACGATAAACATGGAGAAAGTCCGAAGTAATGGTGACATAAAAAAGTCTTATGCAAAAACTTTCTCCTACTTTTTCCCCGCCCCCGAAAAAAAACCAGTTTCCCTTTATATTAAAAATATAAGGGATCAATCCGATTAAGAGTGATGGGGTGAAAATGATTTTAAATTGGATGGGAAAAGCCATAAAAGTGAAACTCATTGAAAACGTACCCACACGAATCCGGTGAGTTGGCTATGCGTAAGCCATCGGAGAGAAAGTCCTCCAATGTCCCACAGTTTCAAGGGAAAACTTTCCACTCTAAAAACCGAGAAATCCGTCTATATGCACGGTAACTTTTTTTGCACTACTTGCAGCAAGATACATTGAAAATCTCAGAAAGTCTCTTTGTCATTGTTACATAAATTATATGAATCCCTTCAAACCATCAATGTCATCAAAGCGATAGAGTATTTCAAGTTGGATACGAAAATGTCATCTATCTGAAATTCGGAAACACAAACACCGTAACCATGTATTACCTTCCTATGGTCCGTGTAATCAGGTGATGATAAAGCAAACCTTTTTACAAAGGGGAAACCTACTTTTAGGGAAAGACCAATAAATTCAATGGTTAGAGTCTCTTCAGTAGGAGGAGCTTCCACAAGGCAAGAAAGTTTCTGGTGATAAAACTGGGAATTAATTACAGAAAATCGGAGGAAGTGCGTACTGTGTCGGAAGAGAACATATGAAGCCCGAGCTCCTCCAAATTTTGAGACATGAACAGATACAAAGACAGAATGTGTAATTACAACATACGCAGTGACAGAAGGACTCAATACAAAGGGTCATGAATAAAGGAAAAGAATGACAAGAATGGAGAGGAAAAGCTGGGGCGTAGATGAAAAAGGGAAGTCGATACAAGAATGCACAGTACAAAGTGAAAGCGAAGTACTGGAGCACGTCACCACGGAGAGTGGACGAGGACGATAAAGTGAAAGTGAGTGAAAGACGAAGAGATGAAGAGAGAGGGAGAGAGAGCAAAGTATGTGGGAAATAAATTGAAAAGGAACGAAAGAGGGAAAGGGAGGGGAAACAAGGAAGGAAAGAACAAAGGAGTAAGAAAATATTTAAGTAAGTGGGAGAGAGGGAGAGAGAGAAAGAGAGAGAGAGAAAGCATGAGGGAGATAGTTTGCCTGACTTGCGATGAAGAAATCCGTGGAAGTTAATAATGATGACTCGGACTATATAAGTCCAATCCTTTACACATATACACCCCTTCTGTACACAGACACTATGCAAAGGGAAAGTGAGAGGGAATGTGATGACTGGTGAAAGTTGATTATGTCCCCCTTGGTTTTATCATCCCCGCTTTACAGCATAGCATACGTTGAAATTATGCAAACGATTTCACTAGCGAGAAAGTCCTTTTCTTCTCTCCTTATTTTCTCTTCCTTCTCTCTCCTCTGTCTCTCTGTTCCCAGCACTTTTTCTTGATACTTTCCTCTGTCTTTCCGTGTTTATCTTTCCCCTCTGAATCTCTTTTCTTTCTCCTTTAAACTTCATATATTATCTGTTTTTTTTCTTTTATTTTCCCCTTTGTCATTCCGCACGGATGTTTTTCCATTACTTTTCCTCTGTATGTATTTCTCTCCTACACGCAGTAACATTTTGTTTTGCTCTATTTTGCTTTTTCATTTGTACTTATTTTTTCTAGACTCCTGGCTTTGTATCTCTATGTTCCCTTTTGTATTTCAGATTCTTGTTCTGTTCCTCTATATTTTTGGCTCTTTTTACTTACTTAATACCAAGGCATTTCTCTATCTTGACGCTGTCCATTTTTGCGCTCTTTCTCTATCCTTTTCTCTTGTACTGCTTCTCTGTCCATTTTTTTGATTTCTCTACCCTTCTATTTTTTGTATTTTCCAAGTATTTTTTAATGGAATGTTCCTTACGTATTATCATGTATGTAATTCCATATATTAACATGATATAACAACTGTTATATTATGATAGAGTGGCGTTCCATCGCACATTATATACTTTTCTTTATTTTATTCTATTTTTATAATATTGTAATATGATGTAATGATAGTTCACAGTTATTCTAGTATCTAAGACTATGATTAAATCAGTATCTTAATCTTAGTCTAATAAAGATATTAATCCTCACTCTGATATTAAATTACCTTGTTTCGGGTAATTTACCCCCATAGTTGTAATATATGACAATATATACATAAATATGCATGTAATACCTATATTATGTTCCTGACATTCCACATTGACTGTAAAAGTAATATTGCTATCCCTAAAAACTGATAAACTTATATTCTTTTTTCATCTTCATATTAGCCAGTGAATAATTATGCACTCCTAACTAGATGTTTTTTTTAAATTAGATGGACCAATTTTCCTATGAATATTTGAAATGCTTGAGCTTTTGTGTATTTCTAGAAGTCCTTCTTAAATTATATTGTAGATTTGTCTCTTGTGGGAAATTGAAACTGAAATTGAGTCTGGTCGAGTGCACAGTTTACCTCTTCTAACACAGTTGCATCCTTTCACTTTTTCTTTCTCTTGGAAGTTGCGGAACTTCGGATCATCCCACACATTCAGACTTGGACATGCCATTGCACTAATAATATTTGTTTTTATTCCTTCCACATTTCATTGTCCCAGGAATGTCTTCACCAGGTGTGTTGTCTCCATGTTAAGTAAAGTGGATGTGATTCTCCTATGAAAGCTTCCGCAGTAGTATTCCTGTTCCATCTTGACGACCACACACCTTTCCTCACCCTTCCCGTTGTCAGCTCCGTCCACTTTAGACTTTTAAATCCGCTGCCACCGATAAAGAGAAAGAGAGGAGGGGGAAAGTGGAGACACGACGATAGGAGGGGAAATGAATATGTACAATGACATTGCCGGAGGATCAAGTCATTCATCACATGAGACTAAAATCAAAGAGAAAAGTCCTGGACATGGGATGAAGAAGAGGAGAAGGGGAGGTTAGGGGTTGAAGCCAAAAGCGTCAACTTGCGGAAAATATTATTGTAATTACATGGGCTTTTAATATGAGAGTTGAGGTGGACGTTATATAGGAGCTCCGGTAAAAAAAATTCTGGTGATAGGGCCTTTTGTTCTTCCTGGGAAGAGCGGTGTCTACGGAAATTGTGGTGGGGAAAAGTCCCTTGTAATAATTACCGTCACCCTCCACATACAGGCACACTCTTGTTTTTATCTATCCTTCGCCACGGGAGAGCCCTACATCACTCACTGTATTACATGGGGCTCTTCTCGTGCTCAGGACATCTAGGCTTCCCTGCTATGTACCAGGCCTTCCTGTCCAAATACAGGGAGCCCATATTTCTTCGTCAACTCTCACTTCGTGTACTCTCTCTCTCTCTCGTTCCTGGAGAGAAAAAAAGCCCCATTTCCACCACCATCACCACCACTTGTTTTTCATGGGGAATGCCAACCCTGCGTACTAATAAAGCCACTAAGTTTACATCCCACACACACACCCAGGAATCTGGGCCCGGCATCTCCTCTGTGGGCTTTGAGATGGGAAGGCTCATATACGTACGTCTAGACGTCTGTTTTAAGGAGAGAAATGAATGTTGGTTGGAATAAGAAGCCTTTTTCCCCCATTTCCCTCAATAATCTCTTTTTTATCCTCATTTCCTCCCCTTTTATTTTTTCTTGCCTGGGAAGACTGCTGTGGTCACATTTACGTTCCAGACATTTTTGTGCAAGCAGGGGAAAAATTATGGGAAGCAATTAAAATGTTGCAAATTGACATAGTCAATGTTGAAAAAAATTATTCGGACATTTTAATTGAGCAGATGTTTTTCTACTCACTTTCTCTCTCTTGCTTTTGCTCTCTCGATTCCTCTCTCTCTTTCATCCTCCTCATTTCTTTCTCTCTCGATTTTCCTTCTTCATGTTCTCCTTCTAGATTTCTCTCTCTCAGTTTCTCTCTCTGGCTTTCTCTGTCTCTCAATGTCTCTCTCTGGATTTCTCTCTCTCAACATCTCTCTCTGGATTTCTCTCAATTTCTCTTTCTCTCTGGATTTCTCTGGATTTCTCTCAATTTCTCTCTCTCTGGATTTCTCTCAATTTCTCTCTCTCAATGTCTCTCTCTGGATTTCTCTCAATTTCTCTCTCTCTCAATGTCTCTCTCTGTTCTCTTAATTTTTCTCTCTCAATGTCTTTCTCTACTTTTCTGTTTCGCTTTCTTCTTCTCAGTTTCTCTCAAGCTTTCTTTCTTTTGATTTCTTTCTCTCTCGATTTCTTCCTCTCCAATTATTTCTGCTTATCTCTCGCTTTATTTCTCTCGAAGTATCTCTCTTTATCTCTCTCTTTATTCCTCTCGCAGTCGTATGATTTCTTATCCCTCTTGCTTTCTCTCTGCGTCTCCATTTTTCTGCATTTTATTTCCTTTTTTCTCTCTCCGTTTTGATACGTTTATTCTTTCATCTGTCTGTTTTTATTTCTATCTCGCTTGCGTCCCTTTTTTCATTTCCTTCCTTTTCCTTCCCATACTCCACTCTTTCCTTTTCATTCCTTTCTATCTCATTCCTCAACTTTTGCCTTCCTTTCGATCTCAGTTTCTACCTTTCCTTTTTCCCTCTCGACCTTCCTCTTCCCATTTGTGCCTTCCCTCCCCCGAGTGCTGAGCATCTCTCGTGGCTCCTATCCTTAGGCCTTTACTTCTGGCTCAGTGTTCCCCCTTTTAATTATGTAGAGGAACGTGGAGGAAATTTGAGATGCATTGACGTGATTCCCTTGCTTGTGTCCAATGCGTCCCGTTATTTATTAGGAGACTTGAACCTTCCCGCGTCGAAGCATGTGCCCATGTGTGTAGGTACGTATAGAGACAGATCTCAGTGTGGAGAGTGGTGGCTCTTGTTTTGCTTGTTACTGCTCTTTCTACAACTACCATTTCTTTCCCGCCACCACGCTTCCACTAAAACTAATTTATGAACTTGTTTCCCCGCAATGGTTTTTCTATGTTCGTAAGCCACATATAGAGATACATACATCCATATCCGGAAATCATATTGGATGTTGTTGCACTTCTCACCTTTCACGTACTTTCCCCACATTCCTTTAGTTTTACGGCCTGAGAGTTACTTATCCGAAGCTATACGTTACATGCTTTGCGTAAAAACATATAAATAAGTATGTACATATATTCTGTGACTTACTGAGGGGTTTTAGAACCGTGACAGGAATACGGGATTAGTAGTTCTTGGAGGAGAAGGTGATTTTTTAGTGAGGAGATTAAAAAAATTAAAATTATATTTCCACTGAGGAAACAACAATAACTTTATGGTGATGGAGTAAAAATAAGTGCGAGATATTGACATGGGCATGAAATAAAAAGCGGTTAAGCAAACTTAGAATATGTAGGAAGCAGTGGAACGAAATTAAGCATTGAAGGAAGGGAAAATATTAGAAAGAAAAAAATTTGGATAGACAGGACGCATGGGAAAGGTTGACATCGTCAGGACAAGAGCAAATATTGGAAAAAAGGAACCATAGGAAAGATAAATACCTTACATAGGACAGAGAAAGCATACAATAGAGAAAATAAAAAAAATAGAAAGCAATGAAAAAGAGAAAGCATGTTAAAGAGAAAAAGCGTTGGGTAGAGAGAAAGCGCCGAAAAGAGAGAACACATGGCAAAGAAAGCATCGAAAACAAGAAAAGCATTGGAAAAGAGAAAATTAATCGGGAAAAGATAAACTATTTAAGGAAGAGAAAACATTGGAAGTAGAAACATCGCTGGAAAAAGAGAAAATATTGAAAAAAGAGAACGCATGGGACGTAGAGAATTTGATGGGGAAAATAGAAAATATTAGATAAAGAGAAAGCAGAAAAATGTAACGAGTTTAAAAATACAAGCAACGAAGAAAGTAATAGCTTGAGCGTGACACAGCAATTAATTAATGAACGAGAAACATGAGCAACAAAAAGGATGAAATAGAAAGCAACGAAAGGATGCAGAGACGACAAGTCAAGACAAATCAACGAGACATCCCAAGAACATCAACTATATCCCACAAAATTAAGAAAAATAGACACAGAAAAAGCAAGACAAAAAGAAATATGCCCAAGAGTAGAAAGTGAAAGTAATCAAATGGAGTCAAAATCACTGGAACACGTTTATAAAAATAAATTCTCAAAGTTTTAGAACTTCTTGATCAAAAATAAGATACATAAAGCAAGTGGAAAGTAGATAACATAAGAATGAAGAGACAAGAATGAAAAGATGGAGAGAAAGCAATGAAAACAAGGATAAAACGCTCAAATCGGGAGAGAAAGCAATGCAAATAAGGATAAAGTGCTGAAATCGGGAGAGAAAGTAACGAAAATGACTAGCAAAAGCAAGACCAAAACATAGAAGACAAATCAACAGGAGAAAGTAACAGGAACAAATGGATCGTAGAAATCGGAAAAGAAAGTGAAAAAGCATTTGAAACATTAGCAAATGAATTCCCAACTACCTCCCCATTTCTTCCTATGACTCTCACAAATAAATTTCATTACTGAATTCCTTCCGGGGACAACGGGAAGAAGCAAGATATCATCGTCCTTGTCATAAGTATGTACCTTCATCATTATAAAAACCGCCTCTTGTTTTCATATTTGAGCACTCAAGAGTTTTCTCTTTCAACTTTCCCACACAATTGTCAATTTATTCTTTTTCGCTCCCCCCCCTCAAATTAATACTTGCTTTGAGTCCTTCTATACAGTTCTGTGTACATTCCAATTATTTTTTGAGAGGCACCCAACCGCCACGGGAGATGATGTCATTTTGCCATGGCATTGTTTCCACCCTCGTGTATATCTCCCATCCTTTTTACTTTGAATCTTCCTTTTATCCTTTCATGTTCATCTTTTTTTTACTGTTCTTATAACTATAATAATGAGATTCATGTCCCTCCCACTTACTTGAATTGCAATGTTACCTTGCCATTGTAATAAAATATGGTCCCCCTTCTGCGTATCTAGAATGCCATTTTAGAATTTCATTATGTAGGGTCTCTCCGTCAAAATGGAGACAGACGGGCGTTGTCAAGGATTTTTTCCAATAATTTTCCGTATTTAATTAGCTGGTAGTTGAGCTGATTTCAATGGCACATGGATTTACTTTCTTAATGAAGAGTTTCACAGAAAAAACTTGACAGAGAAAAATCACAAAACCAGGAAAAAGACTCCCAGTTATCGTTATGTGAGAATTACCCGCTTTTTTAAAATTTAATACATATTTATCCACCGAGTCAAAATACTAGAAAAAGGAACTGTTACACAGCCAAAGGACACGTGAGCTCCCTCAAAAAACAACGGGTTGTTTTGGACCGGAAATAAAAGAAAGGATGCCAAAGAGAGGAAGGGATAGGAAGAGTTACAAAAGGGAATGTGAAAGGGAACGTGTGGGGTGTAACACATGGCGAATTGTGTAATACAACGAACATCGGGCTGTTCCCGTTTTTTTAATGCTCTTTTAACCTCCACCAAATGGCTGTGGACTAAGTGTGTGGGAATTAAAGGGGGAAACGTGTGGGTAGGGGCAAAGGGCTGTGAGTGTGTAGCTCAAGTGTTAATTTGTTGAATCGTCTTATGAGGGAAAATGAACCGTTACGACACACTTGGACTTTCTTTTTCCCTCTCTCTCTCTCTCTCTGTTGCTGTCTCTCTCCTGCTTTCTCTCCCCCTAAGTTTTGTATATACACGCGCTACCTCCCAAGCTGGAAAAGACTGGAGCTCATAGAAAGCATTATACTTTCACTATAAAGTAGTTTGTGGCTGCTCACAAAACTTTTTAGAACTTGTATGACGTGCTAACAACCTGATGTTCTCTACTTTTACTTCTCCTTTTATCCCTTTTCATTCTATTCAAAGCTTCTTCTTTCCCTTTATTTAGCTCGTTTGTTACACATTGACTCTTACGCTGAATTTATTGTTGTTTCTTCTTTTACTTTCCCGGATTTATATACATCTTGTCTCTTCTATTTTGGGAGATACTTTTTCCCAGTTTATGTTTTTTTGTTTTTAAGTTACCCTTTTATTTCTGGTTTCACCCTATCCTACATTTGTATTCAGACTTTTTCTGTTTAAATTTCATCTGTGTCTGTTTATCTCCTTTCTTGTTTTTTCCTCTCATACTCTCTCCTTGTTTCTCTCTATTCCTTTTTCAATTTGTGTTTATGTCTATTCCTTTCGCCGTGTTTCTCGTCTCTACTCTCTCTTCCTGTTTCTCTATATACGTCTCTCTTCATGTTTTTCTCTCTATTCCTTTCTTTCTCTTTCTAGTTCACTACCTCTATTTCTCTCTCTCCATTTCTTCCTACTTCGCTCTCTGTCTATCTCCTGTTCTTTCTCTATTCCCTCTACATCATTATCTATTTCTTATCTCTCCTTCTCTCTATATATCTCCCTCTCTGCATCTCTCAATTTCTGTCTCCTTTTGTCTCTATATATCTCCCTCTCTATATCTCTTTCTATTTCTGTCTCCTTTTCTCTCTATATCTCTCTGCTTTTCTCTCTGCTTCTCTCTCTGCTTCTCCCTCGGCTTCTCTCTCTGCTTCTCCCTCGGCTTCTCCCTCGGCTTCTCTCTCTGCTTCTCTCTCTGCTTCTCTCTCCTTCTCTTTCTCTACATCTCTCTCCTTCTCTCTCTATCTCTCTCCTTCTCTTTCTATCTCTCCCCTTCTCTCTCTATATCTCTCTCCTTCTCTCTATATATCACTCTCCTTCTCTCTCTATCTCTCTCCTTCTCTTTCTATCTCTCTCCTTCTCTTTCTATCTCTCTCCTTCTCTTTCTATCTCTCTCCTTCTCTTTCTATCTATCTCCTTCTCTTTCTATCTCTCTCCTTCTCTTTCTATCTCTCTCCTTCTCTCTCTATACCTCTCTTCTTCTCTCTGTTTCTGTATTTTCTTCTCTCTATTTCTCTCGTTCTCTCACTATTGCCATCGTTATTGTTTTCGTTCTTTCCTTCTCCCTCTCTTTAGCTTGCTCTCCTTCTTTCTCCCTTTCTCTCTCCCTTCATCATCTCGTTCTCGTCAACGTCTCCGTATCTTCGAGCTTCCCCTCATCGCTTTGCTTTGATTGACATTTCCCTATCTCCTCTTTGTTGTGAGTTGTAAGGAGACATTCTATTTATTCCATCTCTTAAGCCCTTGCTCTGCCATTCCTTACCTCCGTCCATCTGAATGTCTTCCTTTGTATTCATATCAGAGCATCTTAGCTCTGAACGTTTGTTCTCCATCCCGAAATGTAGCAATAAAAAAGACCAATGGTGTTGTTTCTTATCGCAGCTTTCACTTTCCCTTTTATCTCTCTCTCTCTTAAGCTCTTCTTCTCTCACCCTCTTCCTCTGTTTCGTGGCCCACACGTGAGTGTTTACGCGGTTATTATATGAGGAGAAATGTTGGTCATAAAATGGATTTAGCTACGTGAGGGCAGACTTTATTTTACACGGGGGGAACTAGAGGATGTTGCAAATTAAAAAGAAAAAGAAAAAGGAGCGGTTATAGTAGTTTTACGCCTCATTCCAGAGGCTCCCCCCAAAAGCATTAAAAGTGTCACGTTCCACCGAGATTTATAAAAGTTCCCCTTTTTTCATATTCTTAATCCCTAATCAGTCCCGCCCAGTCACCGGCACAGACATAAAAGGGTCTACCTATAGGAAATAGAAAGGATCTACCTATAGTAAATAGAGGGGGAGGGTTACAAAAAATTATGGCAGCATGGCTACAAGGAAGAGAATGATAAAAAATTACCCAACATTTTGTTTTATAAAATGAACTTTCCCCAAGATTAATTTCCAAATTCTTTCCTTCATGTTCAAGCTTTTAAGACATTATACAAAGACATTATCCTAGAAGGGAACATTAATGTAAAGAGTGAAATGAAGGGAGAAGTGATGGAAAAACGAAATTGATTTCCAAGTTAAAAAAAATACATTTCTCGGCAATTACAAGCTTTTAGTAGAAACAAAAAACATGAACGGGAAAGGCTCCTGAAAAAAAAATGATCCCCCTCATTTCCCTGATGATAGTAAAGAGCCCATAAAAATGGTTGGTACGAACATTATACAAATCTCTTAAATAAACATGGAGTGCACTCACATAAGCAAACATTCATACACGTAAATTCCGGAGAAAACACCACTCATTCACGCTCACAAATAAATCGAGTGTGTAATGGTAAATTTTTTTCCTCATAATTTGAAAATAATGAGCACCGCAGTTCCCCCTTTTTCACACGCATGACTTGACCCACATTGAGATAGCGGAGGTAGAGGAGAAATTCCTTCTCCCTCCATTCATTTTATACAGTCATTGGTATGGAGAATATAGTGTTTTTTAGGGTACACAGTAGTAGTAGTAAGAGAGGTACAAAAAAAAAACTATGGATGACGAGACCAACGAGATGGAAGGAATGGAACTTCATATTCCAGCACACGTTCCCTTTTTCCCCACTATTGACGATTCAATGGGAGGAATCCGATCATGAGAGAGAGAGAGCGAGAGAGAGTGCTAAAAGTGAGACAAAAAGTGTGAGAGAGACGAAAATATTTGAAAGGGAAGTATCCATAACCACTATATAATCCAGGCACATGCGAGAGAAGACACAAATCCAATGCGTGAGCCAAACGCACCCACAAAGTAAATATGGCACATTGAGCAATAGAAAAAAATGGATGGGAGAAAAAATGGGGGAAGGAGACAAAAAAGAAGATATGTGCAAGGCCAAGAGAGAGATTGAATATAGTGACAAAAATGACGGAGACCGAGATAAATTGAAACACAGGGGAAATTGAAAGAAGTCAAAGGGAAATAGGAAGGGCAAAAGAGAAAACGGGTAGAATAAATAGGGAGAAAATGCAAAAAGGTGGACAGTATTAAATGTAGATAGCAAAAGGGAAAGAGGAAATCACAGTTATTTTGCATCCGAATAAGAAATAATAGATAATGAAACAAAATGCAATAACCGTGAGAAGATAACCGATGAATGAGAAAATACAAAACTAAAGAAGAAGCATAGAGAGAAGAGTGCAGAAGCGATTACGGGACAAAGTGAAGAGAGAATAAGGCTTAATGTACATCAGAAAAAAAGACTTTTTCATTTGAATTAATTTCCATAAAAATAAATAAAATAGGAAAAATGGAGAAGAAAAACAATAATGGGTTGGGGAAAAGAATAAAAATAATAGTTACTATGCGAGAAAATCAAACCACAGAATGAGACAATATAACACAGAAAACGTGGTCAAAAATAGAGGATAAAGTGAAAACATAGAAAAGGTAAGAAAATTCAACAAGTAAAAAACAAAAATGATAGAATAAAAAAGTAAATTATGGAAATAAATAAGGGAAAGATAGATGGCGGGAAATACATAGTTTAGAAAGAGACAACGTCAAAACGAAAAGCAAGACAAGGCAGAATACAATAAGAAAAGGTGGAAATGGTGAGAAAATAGAAAATGCAGAAAATTGGGACAAGAGAGAGAGAGAGAGAGAGAGAGAGACGTAAGAAAAATACCGGATAGAAAATAGGGAAAAGGAAGAACAAGTGTGAGAAAAATAAGAGAAGAAAATGTGGAAAAATATAGATAGACGAGGGGAACGAATCAAGGTTAGGTGATTAGTTCCAGAAAAAATTAAATATGTACCCCCAAAGTCATCGCCTCGTTTCGGAGGACCGTAAGCAATATGATGAATGAGTTAGATATCATATAATTCCTTTAAAAATGTGCTGGGCAATGATAATACTTTGGCATGAGAAGGAAAGCGAGAGAGTGAGAGAAACCATGGAGGGAAGCCACTGTGGAGGGAGAGACAGAGAAATATCTATGAACCAATTCTCACTCATTCCCCCTTCACTCTCCTGTCTCATTGTATGCATATCATATTTTGGTGGGACGGGAGAAATATTTGCATTGTTTGTGGTGTGCTCCGAACGTGTGTAATGAGGGAATTTCCCCGCGAACATTTAGCGATGAGTGAATTATTTAATAGTAAGATTGGTGGTTGTGTGGTGCCTCTGAGCCATTACAATATGTTTACTTCGTCCCTCCTCAAACCCACAACATCAATGTTTGCTTTGTGAGCGTGTAATATGGAACCATTTTATTATTTCTCTCTCGCTCTTCATTTCTCACTCTCTGTCTCTTTTACTCTTTCTTTCAAACCTCATATATCTAGTTCCAGCAGGGTTTTGGCTTCCCCAGTTTCTCTTTTTCCTTATCCAACGTATATGTCTCTCTTTTCGTCTCTCTGTATCTCTCTGTCCCCTTCGCTTTCTTTGACCATCTTTTATCTATTTCCTTTCTATCGCTGTATTTCTCTCTCCATTCTGTCGCTCCCTTACCGTCCTTGTCATGCTGACCTCTCTCTTTTCCACTCTTTCTCTCTCTATTCCCTCTCTTTGATTTTGCTCTCACCTTCCCCCTTTTCTCTATCTCTCTCTACGTCTCTCATTTTTCAGTCTCTCTATTCCTCACTTATCTCTGTATCACATTTTGAACTCTCTCCTTCCCTTTCTTTTTAGCTCTTTCTTTCTCTCTCTTTCCCATTTCTCTCTCTCTTTCTCTATCTCATTTTGGCCTCTGTCCTTCCCGCTCGTTCTCTTTCTCTTCCTCTCTACTTCCCATTTCTCTGTCTTTCTCTCTCTACTTCCAATTTCTCTCTCTTTTCTTCTCTCCGTTTCTCTCTCTGTTTTCTCGCTTTCTCTTTCCTCTTCTCCCTGTTTTTTTATCTCTTCTTCTCTCTTTCTCTTTCCCCTCTCTCTTTATCTCTCTCCTCTGTATTTCTCTCTCTTTCTCTTCCTCTCTCTTTCTCTCTCTCTCTCTTCCTCTCTCTTCCTCTCTCGTTCTCTCTCTCTTCCTCTCTCTTTCTCTTCCTCTCTCTTCCTCTCTCTGTTTTTTCACTTTCTGTCTCGGTTCTTCTGTGTGCATTTTCCTCTATTTCTCTCTCTCCGATTCTCTCTACCTTGCTCTCGTTCTGTCGCCCTCTCATTTCTCTCTCCGTATTTCGGTCTGCTTTTCTCTCATTTCTGTATCTTTCTTTCTCTGTCTTCCTCATTCCTTGTCTCTCATTTTTAAACATAGTTCTATCTATATTTTTGGCTTCTCAATTTGTTTTTTTCTCGCTTGCTTTCTCGCTCTGCCCTTCTCTCTCAACTCTCAAGCTCTGTTGCTACACGCTTCCACAATTGAACGTGTACAGCATGTTATATTAGCGAATATTAGCTTATGGGAAGTGCCCTGCTATTTCCGTTTTCCGTCCATAAACCCAGCAAAATCTCTTCCAAATACATAACGTCTCCATTCTTCCCTTCAAAATTTATCTCTAGCCCTCTCTCGTTTGACTTTCCCTCTCCTCCCATCTCACCCTTTTACTATCCTTAATTTTCCCTCGTTGAACCCACTGAAATCTCCGTACTGCCTTTCAGGCCTCCTTTCTCGTTTTTTTCTCTTGCTCCTCCTTCATCTCATGTGTCCCATATACATAAGGGGAAAATGGCTGATTTAAGGGGTACCGTTATAGAGAGAGTCGACTGCAAAAATATTTCTTCCTATTTCTGTCCCTTCCCTTCATTATTTTTTATTATCTCATATACTACTCCGTCTCCTTTTTCATTTTTCCAATGCAGTATATAGATACTGTATATTTCTCCAACAACTCTCTCCTTTCAGTGGAAATAACAGCCCCTCTCCTTTCCCTCCGTGGTGGTGACGGATTTCAAAGGGAATTGAGTACACAAACAGGTAGGGGGAAATTGGATGGGTTTACAACGTGACGTATACATATGTATATCCAGGGATAGCAGGATGTAGTAATATGGGAAAGAGTTGGAGTAAGGGTTACTTTGACTCCTACTGTTATTATTATTACCATTATTACCATAATACATACCTATGTCTTCCCGCATACTCATCAAGGTACTTTAGAAATGGGGTGGAGGGGATTTTTACGGAACTAACAACGGAGAAATGCGTACTTATGTACACAGACACATTTCCAGTCTTCTGCGTAGTTGTTGGAGAGATTGAAGGAGAAAGTACAAAATGCAGATTACCAGAAAATACCGATAATAGACGAGGAGAACGGGGAGAATGATACTGAAGATGATCCACAAAGACAGGAAACAATGAAAAGCAAAGAGCTACAATGAGGATAAAGATACAAGAAGAGAGGGAGAACGAGAGAGAAAAGGTAAGTCAGACAGAAAAAGCGAAAGAGGCCATGAAGAGAAAGGCATACAAGAAGACGGCAAAAGTAAAGGGAAAGTGAAAGGGAGAAAAAGCCTAAAAGAGACAGTCAGCGAGAGAGTGAGAAAGTGGATGTGACAGAAAACGAAACGGAAAGGAAGACACAAGCAATGAAAAACCAAGAAAGCGTGACAGAGACAGTGAAAGCGAGTAAAAAATGGAAAGCATGCAAGAGTCGTTGGAAAAGAGAGGAAGCGTGAAACAACTATTAATTGAGAGTAAAAGTGAGAAAGCAAGTATCCACCAGATATTGAAAGAGATATTGAAAGTACAGAGAGATAAAGAGAAAGAGAGCGCAGTGCGATAAAGAGAAAGAGACCACAGAGAGAAAAACGGATAGGTAGCACAGAGAGATAAGCAGAAAGATAGCACGGATAGATAAAGAGAAAGAGTGCACAGAGAGAGCACGAACGAGATAGTAGAAGAGCAAAAATGCGTGAAAGAGACAGCAAAAGAGAGAGAAAGCGTGAAACAAGTATTAAAGCAGGATCGAAATGAGAGAGTAAGCATAAACGAGACAGTAAAAGTGACAAATAAAAAATGTGATAGAGACGATGAAAAAGAGAAATCGTGAAAGAGAGAAAGCACGAAAGAGACAAATATGGAGAGGGAAAGCCTGCAACAAATACCAAATCTGGGTAAAAATGAGAGAGAAAGCATGAAACAAACAGTAAAATTGGGTCAAAATTGAGAGAGTAACGTAAAAGAGACTGTGGAAGAGAGAGAAAAGGTAAAAGAGAGTGAAAGAGAGAGAGAGAAAGCGTGAAACAAATAGTGTAAATGATTTAAACAGAAAGAAACCGTGAAGCAGAGGACGGACGGGACAGAAAGAGAGAGGAAAGACAGTAAAAGTAAAGGAGAGTGGAAAAGTGAAAGCGAATGAAAGAGAGAGAAAGCATGAAGTAGATGGAATGAGAGAAAACGAGAAGGAGAAAATACGAGTATAAAAAAGGTATATCAAGATTATCATTTCATATTGCAGAAGAGGACTGCAGAATGTGAGAAGCTTATTCATTGATGGGAGGTAATGGGATACGGCTTGTATACATATTCCAATCTCCTCCTCCACCTCTTCCTCCTCTTCTTTCCCTTTCCTAGAAAGAAGATTTTAATAATCTCCTTCCTCCTCCACCACATTCTCCTCTTAGTCCCCACCAATTCCCCCCTCTTCTGCCTTGTGTTTGCCTAAATCCATGATTTTATTTGGAAAGTGCAGAGGAGGGAGAGGAGGAGGAGGAGGTGACTTGCATCTGCCTTCCTTATGTAATCTCTTTGTGCTCTCTTATCCCCTCTTCCCCTTCCTCCTTTCTCCCTTTCCCACTTATTCTCCAAAGGCTGGGATTAGGGATACTACAAGAGTCAGCTTTTGTGGAGAGCATTTGCAAATCCCTTGGTATACACGGGGCTTTAGAATTAACCCCGAAAAAAAAATGGAATTTTTGTTTTAATAATATTATTTTCGACCATTCTCATTCTCCTGGTAAGTTCCGAATAAATCCCAAGTTTACCTCTCGTCTTACATTATTATGCCTGGGGGGGTGTTTAAAGAATTTGGCTATATTATGATATCATGGGCACAGATTTTTTCCCATTCTGGCAGGGGTTCTTTGCAATTATTCTCCATGAATCCTATTAATTTATTTCTCTGATTTCACATTTGAATTTGAATTTCCTTCCCATGTACTTCCTTTTGAGGATATTGAGGATATTGGGAGGCAGGATGGTGGGAGGAGCGTATTGGGTCATTTCCCAAGCCCATTCTATCCCTTTTATGGCCACTCGCCGGTACATTTCTCTCCTTGTGTGAATGACGCTGAAGCTTTTGAGAGGGGCATAGAGGAGGACAGGGGAGAGGGAAATCCTTTGATCTGCACTCAAAGTGTTTATTTTTACCTTTCTCCCTTTCTTGTCTCAATCCTTTGGGTCAGGAGGATTCCACATCATTAAAGTGGAAACATCACGATGAGAGTGAAAGAGAGAGGAAAGAGAGAAATACTATCCCCTAAAGCTTTTTCAAGTATCTGATACAGAAGAGGCTTCGACCATGTTGGTATAGTACACTATCACGTAAGTTATGTACATGGTAAAAATGTGGGGGAAAGGGAAAAGTAAAAGGTATCCCCTACAATCTCGTTGTTTTGCTATTTACATATTTGGTTACGGTCTAAACAAACAAAGGTTTAGTTCAGGACAAGCTGAATGAATCCCCTTTCTGTGTGTGGGCATGTTTGAACACATGGTGGTCCATGTTTATCCATACGTCTGCTGTATCTACTTATAATGGGGCAAGGATCTCCGGAAGGGAAAACTTATGGAGGTGGTTGAGAGTCACCATGAAACAGATTTTTTAACATGTTTATCTCATTGACCTTTCTTTCTTCTTTTTTTTTTATACCTTGGAGTGTTGTGTCCGTGTGTGGATTCAACTGTGTGAATCGTAGTACTAATAGAAATAGGGCATTACTCCGATGATAAATTACTTGATGAAGAGAGGATGGACTGGCGAATGCGGAGGGGAGAACCTTGTCAATTGGGGGTATTCCAATTGTTTTTCTTGATACTTCTCCCTTTCTTTGCTGTTACGTTTTCGGGGGTACTGTTTGTCTCTTTTCTATCTCCTATCCCCATTTTCTTCCTTTTTGTTTCTTTTTTGTCTGACTAGCTTTGTCTACTTTTTACCTCCTCGTTTTGAATGATCCTGTCATGTGCCTCAGTTTTCGCTTTTTTTCTTTCTCTCTCTTTTGAAATCGCTCTCTTCCTATCCTTTCGAATTTTTCCATTTCTCCCTGGGGTTTCAATCACGTTCTCGAATTCCCCTTCTCTATTATTATAGCTGCTTTTCACTCTTTTCTCTCTCGTTTTTTATTCGTCTGATCAGAATTTCTCCCGTTCTCTCCTTTTTTCTTACTTTTCTCTCTGTCCGCTTTTCTCGTTTTGGTATATGTCTCTCCTTTTCCGTCTCTATCCATCTCTCTCTCTCTTTTTTCATTTTCCTTTTCTCTCTGTTCTTTCCCTTACCCTCTCTCCTCTTCTCTCTCATTTACGTTCACCTTTTCTCACTCTTCTATCGCCTTCCCTCTCTACTATACTCTTCTCTTCCTTTTTCATGCTCTTATCTCTTCCTTATTCATTCTCTTATCTCTTCCTTTTTCTTTCTCTTATCTCTTTCTTATTCATTCTCTCATCTCTTCCTTTTTCTTTCTCTTATCTCTTCCTTATTCATTTTCTTATCTCTTCCTTTTTCTTTCTCTTATCTCTTTCTTATTCATTCTCTTATCTCTCCCGTTTTCACTCTCTTATCTCTTACTTTTTCATTCTCTTATCTCTTCCTTTTTCATTCTCTCATCTCTTCCTTTTTCTTTCTCTTATCTCTTACTTTTTCTTTCTATTATCTCTTACTTTTTCATTCTCTCATATCTTCTGTTTTCACTCTCTTATCGCTTACTTTTTCAATCGCTTATCTCTTCCTTTTTCTTTCTCTTATCTCTTACTTTTTCAATCGCTTATCTCTTCCTTTTTCTTTCTCTTATCTCTTACTTTTTCTTTCTCTTATCTCTTACTTTTTAATTCTCTTATCTCTTCCGTTTTCATTCTCTTATCTCTTCCTTTTTTATTCTCTTATCTCTTCTCTTTTATTCTCTTGTTTCTTCCTTTTTTATTCTCGTATCTCTTCTTTTTTATTTTCTTGTCTCTTCTATTTTTATTATCTTATCTCTTCTTTTTGATTCTCTTGTCTCTTCCTTTTTATTCTCTTATCTCTTCCTTTTTTATTCCTTTAATCTCGCTTTTTCATTCTCTTGTCTCTCTTTCCCGTCTACTTTCTTTTTTCATTCTGATCTTCTCTTTCTCTCTACTTTTTCTCCTTTTGATTAATCCCATCTCAGGTCCCTCTTCTCTCTCTTTTTCCTTCCCGTCTCTCTCCTTCTATGGTTATCTCTTTGCAGTTTTCTCCCTCCCCTCTCAGACCCTTTTCTCCGTCTTTGTGCAACTTCTCCTCTCTCCTCTTCTTTGCTTAATCTCTACTCTATTGTTTGATCTCCTCTTCTGTCTCCCCCCTATATCTAACTCTCTATCTCTCTTATTTCAATGCCCTTCACCATCGTCAATTTTCAAATGTTTTTTCAAATTCCTAATACCTACCCTTGTCTTTTTTCTGTGGCTGTGTACCACTTTCTCCCTTTTTGTGGTTTATTTCTACCGCCATCCATTGGTTTCTATTCTTCTACATAATTTTGGTGAACTCGCTCGCTTCTATTTACCATTTGTCACCTGTTTGTCTCTTTCCTCCGGTATCGCTTTCTCCCTGCGTCTCCTCCCCGTATTTGATTGGATTCCCTCATTCCCGTCCCTCCTTGGTGTCCCCTTGATTTGAGCTAACATGTAGAGGAGGGGGAGGGGTGTAGTGCAGTGTTGTGGGTTTTCTAACACGTAAATCCACGCACTAACTAGCTGTCAAAAAGATACTGAAAGCTTTCACATGCACCAAACATCCTTACAATCTCCCCCCGGAGCTCTGGTGTGGAGAGAGTATGTGTGAGGGAAATACCTAAGAGCTTGAATTACTTCCCATCACTATAAAAGCCTCTCTCTCTCTCTCCCGGCCCATGTTGTAGGAGAGGGACAGAGGGCGGGTGGGGGAATGACATTGGACGGGATATATTTTTGACGGGGACTAGTCACAAGATAGGACACGGACAATTCCTGATGAAAGTACGTATGTGAGTATAAGGTTTTTAGTGTGTGTGGGAAGTATGAAATTGAAAATAAAAGTTTCCATTCCCCTACCCATGTGAACGTATGTACATGCACGGTGGGTATACAGTATTTATTACTCCCCTCCAAAAAATATGAGGTTGGAAGAATAATGGAGGTAAATTTTGTGTGTCAGTCAGCCAGTCACTCACAATATTCCGGTTAATTGTGGTTGTTGGATTAAATGCGTGTGTGCTTGTGTGTGGGCTTCACTTACACATGAGGGGAAACGTTAGCGTTAAAAATGCGTCCTTATATATATATCCATATATATGGCTATGTATGCCTATATTCAGTGGAAAAAATAACTGGAATGTGTGATGAGCCCATGTCAAGGATGACTTTTGATATTTCTCTTTGTCCCCCCACCAACGACACAGGATATGGACTGTGAGACATTTTTCGCGGAATAGCGCTCCCTGAACAAGACGAGAGGGGAAAAAAGGGAAGAAGAAAACGGAGAAAAGGAGACAGAACTCGATTTTGCTATGTTGCCCACTGTCAAAACCATGTAATTATTTAAGATAACCGTCCGTCGCTCTCAGCCTTACTCTTTTTGTCTTTCCCACGGTGATGGGTTGATTAAAAGTGACTTCAGCACTAACTTCAATATCCTCTTATTTTTGGTCGAGAGAGAGAGAAGGAGGAATGACAATAATTTCTTTTGGGTAAGAAATAGGAACATTTCCCGCCGTTAATTTGCAAATGGCTTATACAAGTTTGGGTAACGGCTTTCCCCGGCAATATTTCTACCCCTTTTTACTCCTCCGATGCTTCTTCAAGAGAAAATTCGTGGGGTGAGCCCCCATTACATTCCATTACATACGTCCATGGAGAAATAATCAAAAATACATAGGAAGGGAAAAAGTCAATCAAATCAAGGTTGAGGGGGAAACGTTATACCAAAAAAAGGGGGAAGTGTATTAATGACAATGGCACATATCACATATTACAAAGGTCTGAAAACGAAAACAATCAGATAAGAGTGGAATGAGAAGGAAATCTAGCGTTAAGCGAAACTTTAGTATGTACGTACGTATGTTAGACATACAATGTATGTATCTATTCGTATGAATGTACCATACTTCTTTTTGAAGAATAAAGTTCCATGTACATATTGATGAATCAACAGAAATAGACATGCGTTAGGAGCTCCGAGAATAAATAAAACACAGTAGGAAAAAGCAGGAGGATATGCGTCAAAAAACTTGAGAAAGACAAAAGTGTGGGAGGTACGCCAGTGAGTAAGGGAGACAAAAATTGGAGAGGCAATTAGACAACATTTACTATTTAGTGGGGTGGTCACTTGAGCGAGAATGAAGAGAGAGAGAGAGAGAGTGAGAGAAAGAATGAGAAATAATGAGCAAAAGAAGGAGAAAGAATGAGAAAAATAATGAGAAAGAGAAAGAGAGAGAATTAGGGAGAGATAGAGACAAAATGATAGATAGAAAGAGAGAGACAGAGTTAGAAGAGAGAGCGAATGAGAGAGAGAAAGAGAGACAGAAAGACAGAGAATGAGAGAGAGAAATAGAGACAGAAAGACAGAGAATGAGAGAGAGAGAGACAGAAAGACAGAGAATGAGAGATAGAAAGAGATAGAATAAGAGAGAGAAAGAGAGAGAAAGAGAGAGAGAGAAAGAGATAGAATAAGAGAGAGAAAAAGAAAGAGATAGAATAAGAGAGATTGAGAGAGAGAGAAAGAGAGAGAGAATTAGAGAGAGAGAGAGAGAGAGAATGAG